>JAQIWM010000382.1:0-10173 GCA_034695285.1 Eniochthonius minutissimus | reverse complement strand
TATTACGACCTGTAGTTATTAGATTTTTCTAAATTACTTATTTAAAATTTTTTTATTAAATAAATGTAATAAATTTGGAATTTTTAAGCATTCCAAAAATATAATAAACTATTTTGATTTTTTTTAAATATAATTTTTTTTATTATAAAATGTATAATCAGATCTTTGACTATTGTCAATTATTTTAGCCTCTTACTTATAATTTGGAAATGTTTTCTAATATTTTGCAACTACGTGTATTTTCGTATTATTTTTAATTTTTTACTGCAGATACTTCCATAATTAAAGTAAATTATTTAATGTTGAGCCTTAATGAGAAGGCAAAAGTCAAAGGTCTGATTATTATATTAAAATAGTAAATAAACGTACCTGATAATAAGATTTTTTTGACGGCATAATCTTTATTGTCATAATTATTTTGCACGTGAAATACAATACCAAAATTTCCGATTTGATTTTTCTCAATAAATATGTTATTATAATATGATGTTTGATTACACATCCTATTAATTTGTTCATGTATTTTATCAATTGATTTATTCGCATGTGAATCATTTAATGATATTTTATGTTTTTTCATTTGATTTTTATAAATAATTTCATTGCACAGTATTTGCATTTCATTTTTAAATTGATTGTCGATCCAAATTATTTGCACATTATAAATAAATATCTTATAATTATTGTCAGTCATTTCTGAGCATCGACAATCCCCACATATTCGTATAATGCATATCTTATCATTTAATTTAATTTGTTTTAATATGAGGACACAATGAATCAATTGCGGTGAAAATGCCAATTCAATTGCTTGTTTATTATCATTTGAAATATTCTTTAATATTAATGATTTAAGTTCATTACTTTCGCAATGAATTGCTAATTTTTGACTAACAATTAATATACAATATTCGTTAAGAGAAAGTGCCATATAATATTTAGGAAATGGACAAATTTCGTGACATGAAATCAATTCATTTTTTGCAATATAACAATGCCATTCATTTTTATTAAATTTTTTCATTAATTCATTACTAATATATGATTGCATTTTATAAATATCTGTGTATTGATCAATTGCATTTTTTACTAATTTTATTGATAATTGACTCATTTCTTCATTATCCATTGTGTTTTTAATTTGTCTCAAATCTGTTGAAAAGTAATTTTGTATGTTTATTATTAAAATGTGCAATATATTTTCTCGAGACTCATTAGTAAATGATATTATATAATATGGATTATCGAACCAATTAATAATCGTATCATTAAAATCATGATTACTTTGTAATGACGAAAAACAATGCCATAAAGAATTATTACATTCGTGTAATGAATTTTCAATGAACAGACACATTTCTGGTAAATCAACACAAATATTAAACGCATGTATAAGATATTTAATGATTTTTTTGCGTAAAAGTTTGTCATTAATATTTGATTCGATTTGTAATTCCCCGATATTAATTGCATTATTCATTGCATAATACTCATTAAATTCCACATATACATTAGTTTTTAAATATAATTGTGCTTTAATGTTTACTTTACATTTGTCGAGTAACATTTTTCTTGCGATATTATCTTCAATTTTTTTATCTTCATTTTTAAAATGCGATTTCCAACTTTTGTAACAAATTTCACGAAAAATATCAGTGAATTTAATATCATTAAATTTGATGGACCATTTATGCTTTTTACGTAAAAGATTATCACAATTTGGTCTTTTTGAAGCCCATTGTTGCGTTAATTCACGAACAATTTTAATTTGTTCTTTTGGATTAAAACGCAAGTTATTTGTATCAATATTATTTAAGTTTTTAATATTTATGCAAAATAATTCACTAAATATAACACCCAAACTATACATATCAGCTGAAGTGTCGTATTTTCCAGTTTTTACTTCATACGCCATATAGTGAATTGTTCCTAGTGCATTTGTGTGGTATTGGTTAATATTAATACTGAATTCATTTGATACTTTTGCATCACTCTCATCACTCTCATCACGATATTCATTATTTTTATTGCTATAAATTGATAATCCAAAATCACTAATTTTAACAATATAATCATTACCATTATTAGTTATTAAAATGTTATCGAGTTTTAGATCTCTGTGTATAATCGGAGGTGATTGTGTGTGTAAATAGTTAACCCCCTCTAAAATTTCTTTAAATATTTCTGTTGCTAAAAACGCGCCAATATTTATCATACCATCTTCGTAATTTTGATCTAATTCTTCATTAATATGATTCAGTGCTTTTCTTAAAGACATTTGACAAAACTCCATCTGAATGTATAATATTCTCTGATTTGGTATTGTTTTACAAACGTTATCGTTATCCTGATAAATCCAATCGCCAGTTTCAGCCCATGATTGTTTATATTGTACTATAAAAGGATTTTTTAGTGATGCCCATATTTTTATTTCTCGTAAAATAATATCCATATTATTACAACCTGTAATTTTTTAATTACCAATTAAATATAATGATAAATGTATAAAATATAGTCAGGGATTTTTTAAGTATAATATTGATAATGGTTATTAGTATCGATTTATTTTTAAAATTTAGATTATACTTTAAATATTAAAAATAATCTAAAGATATGGCATTATGATAGTGGCACTATTACTTAATTTGCGGAAATCACTTATATTTACTTAACAATATTATATTAAATAATTTTATTAATGAAATTATTAGCACTGTCTATTAAATATTAAACTCTTTCAGCGAAAACCCACTAAAATTTTTTAATTAAAATTGAATTTATTGCCATTTTTTAAATATTTTAAAAATAAAACATGTATGTAAATATGAGGGCATTTTTTTGCATATATTTCATAATTTTTAATAAATATTTATAACATTTTTTACAACTTTCACAGTATTTGATAAAACTAAAAAAACCCATAATCATAGTCCCTATGTAGTGTTAAGAAAATTTTCCATTCTTAAATAAAAGAATTTATTAATTGTCTAATCAATTGAGTAAATCACACAATAGAAAGTTAATAATTGAAAAAAATTAGCATTAAATATTTTACTATTGATTTGATTTAAATGATTTTTAGAGATTTTATAATATTGCATTATATAAATTCAAAAACATAATTGAATGATAGTTCAGCATTCACTATACAATATTAATTTATTATATTTTTACCTTTTTAAATCTTAATGAATGAATTAGCATAAAAAATAAAAATAAAAATACCGTTTCAATACTATGAGTTTAAAATATTACTAATAATTACTAATAATTGCTAATGATTTATTAAATAAACTACATCCATCATTTATTAATCAAAATGTTCATCGATAAGAAAAATAATTAATCAAATTTTTTATTTTTAAATTGTGATATAATCTTTTATTGATTTATAATAAACAAATTCTTACTTGATTATGTAATATACTCAAAAAACTTACTAGATAATGATATTTTTTTGACGGCATAGTCTAGATTATCACACGTCTTTTTCACATGAAATACGATACCCCAACGACCTCTTCCGATTTGATTATTTTCAATAAATGCATTATTATAATATGATGTTTGATCACATATTTTATTAATTTCTTCATTTATTTTAACAATTGATTTGTCCGCATCTGAGTCATGAAAACATTCCCAGGTATTGATAGAACCGGTATTAGTCATTTTTAAAATCAATTATAAATTATTTACTAATAATAATGAGTCTCACAAATAAATATAATAACAAATTAATTAAAAAATATCGTTAAATATTGATTGTCTGTTAAAATAATGAAAAGTCATAATTCTTAAAAACAGTATTTAATGTTATTAGAAATACACTTATTAGTAAACCAAATAATACAGCACTCTAATAATTTAAAATTTAATTACAAATAAATGTTTAGTAAACGTTAAATAAAATTTTTTATTATTACAATAATAATTGTAATAATAAAATTAACGTAATTGAAATTTGTGATAAACATTTTGAGTAAAAATAGAGTTATATTCATGACTTGCATCATTAATGGAAAGCCATGTTTTAAAAACGGTTTGCCCCATTTTGCCCAAATCAAAATATAATTGAGATAATCATAGTAAAAGTATTTATAATAAGCAATAATCTGTTTAAACAATTATTTTTTTTAATAATTGTAAAAATAATAGATTTTTTGTATTTTTGATTTGATTAATCTACTAATTAAATAACAAATAATTATTTGTAAATATTTTATTAATAATTAGTAATTTATTGATTTTCTATTTAACAATGTTTATCTGATGAATTTTAATTAAAATAATTCACAAATACGAAAATGTACGTGAGTCAGAATAATAAATCTTTTTGGGCTAAAATGGAATGAACCAAAATAAAAATCACTAATACAAATAGAATACAAATGATATCATATCAACATACCATAAATCCATGGTTTCGGTTTCTAAAGAGTTACATAGAAATTATCTAAAGAATTACTGTCCTCAGTCCAATTTCATTGTTCGCGTGTTAACATTAGTGCTGCGACACACGTACGGAAGGATTGTAATATTAACATGTATATGCATATGCGTATGCGGGACACAACGAACTAATCTTAACACGCGAACAATGAATTTTGGACTAAGCACTGTAAATACTCTGCTGACTTTTATTAGAAATGTGAAATTACATTTCAAAAGAGAAATTGTTATATTGTTATTATAGCGTTATGCTTTATAACAATTTTTATTAAATAAAATTCATTAATCAAATATTTGCTCATTGTGCAATGGGTCATGATTGAAGTTACTCTGTATTTTACTGCGATTTACTACTAATTGCTTAGTTATTAATTTTTAAATTGATTTAAAAATATTAATTCGGTTTTGTTTAAATTATTAAAAATGATTTTATCAAACCTTAGATTGAAGCATACATGTATTGTGATTGATTCTGTTTACATGTATTAATTGTCACTAAAGTGAATCTCTTTGTGAATACCGCAAATTTAAATTATTTATTAATTGCTAACTTAACTTAAATAAAGAATTAATATAATGTGTACTCAAATATCGTATGATTCATTTATTGAAAATTATCAAATAGGCAAAGGACGATTTAGCAATGTTTATTGCGTGAAAAATAAGAACAATAATGAAGAATATGCTGTTAAACAAATATTACTTTCAGGTATTTTAATTGAAAACAAAAACTTTACTATCGATGTCGACTCATCACAATTAGAGATGGGCAATGGTTAACAATAACTTTGGTTAACCGGAAATCTAACTGGGTGATGCGTGGGGATTACTAATAAGTTATTGGTAATTACCAATGGTTATAACTTATTAGTAATCCCCACACATCACCTAATACCGGGAACATAGAAGATGATCATTAGTACACTCTACAGACTCGAATCTTAATCACTGAGGATTTGGGCCAAAGATGTTGCCATTGATTTTATATCTTAATTATAATAATATGTTAAGATTTATATAAAAAATTGCAATTCATTCAGTTGCATGTATCTTTATCTGTTGTTTTTATACTGATTATTCGAAAAAATTTTAAATATTTATATAGTTTAGTTTAAATAATATTTAATTAGTTAGAATTAATTGTTAAAAAATTATTATTTAAGGTTTTCACGATGACATCATATTACATAACATTGAAATATGGAGAAATTTGAATAACAATTTTCTTATACAATATAAAAATGTATGGACTGAGACTGGAGACTGGATTCAGGAAAAAGATAATGTTTGTGAAACAATATCTAATCAGAAAATACAATATATTCAGATGGAATTATGTCAAATGACATTACAAAAGGCACTGAACCATATTAATGAAGAATTAAGACAAAATTACGAAAATGGTGTTTCAATTATTGGCGCGTTTTTAGCGTCAGAAATATTTAAAGATATTTTAGAAGGAGTTAACTATTTACACACACAATCACCACCGATTATACACAAAAATTTGACGCTTAAAAGCATTTTAATAACTAATAGTTATTTTGTTAAAATTAGTGACTTTAGATTGGATATTTATAATAATACAGTTGCTAAAGTATATGATACAACCGATGACATATACAGTTTGGGAATTATATTTAGTGAATTATTTGGAGTTAATATTTATACATTGAATAGTAATACAAACAATTTTAATTTAAATCCAACTAAACAAATTATAAGTGAATTAACGCAACAATGTGCTTCACAACGGCCAAATTGTAGTCAATTATTACAAGAAATACACAACTGGGCTGTCTGTTGTGATAATATAAAATTCACTAATGAATTTAGTATAATTTGTTACAAAAATTGGGAATCACATTTTAAAAGTGAAACCTTTAAAAATGGAGATATTACCACAACTAAAATGACAATTAAAAAAGTTGAAATAAATATTGAAACAAAACTAAAATCTCAAACTAATTTATCAAATGATTTTAAAGAATATCATGCAATGAAAAATTCTCTCTATGTTCCATTAATAAAAATCCATTCGAATATTAATGACAAAAATTTATGTGATAAAATATTTAAATATATAATTCATGCGTTTAGTATTTGTATCGATTTACCAGAAATGTGTCATTTTATTGAAAATTTATTAAAAAATATTAATAACTCGTTATGGCATTGTTTTGCGACATTAAATAATAACTGTAATTTCGATAATTTAATTATTAATTGGTTCAATAATCCATATTATTGTATATCATTTATTAATGATAATAAAAATGTGATTAACATAATAATAATAAATATACAAAATTGTTTTTCATCAGAATTCAGGCGAATTAAAAATACAATTAATGATGATATATATAATACATCAGTAGAATTATTTAAATACGCAGTAAATGAATGTACAGATATTAATAAAATGCAATTTTATATTGGTAATCAATTAAAAGAAATATATAATAATCATGATTGGTATTGTTATATTTCAAATAATGAAATAATTACATGTCAATCAATTTTATCGATTCCTGAAAATTATATGGCAATTGCTTTTAAAGAATATTCCATTTTAATCGTTAATCAGCAATTGGAAAGTATTAATTTCACAAATATTAATGACGGTATTAATTTCTTAAATATTTCAAATAATGATGATAAACATGCAATTAAATTTTCATTTTTGCCTCAAACTATTAATAGTTGTCTTATATTAAAACAAATTAAATTAAATGATAAAACGTGTATTGTACGAATATGTGGTGATTGTCGATATTCAGAAATAAATTACAACAATTATAACATATTTATTTATAAAATGCAAGTACTATGGCACAACAATCAATTTGAGAGAAATGTCAAAATTGAAGTATTGTGCGATAGAATTAATTCAGAACATTTAAGAAAAAATGAAGAAACAGTTAAATGTGAGAAAATGGAAATTGATTCATCATTATCATATTGGGAAAAATTAGATCCGAATGATAATCCAAACAATCGCTATAATTGCTTTATTGCCATTGCCGCGGGAATTTCAAATTATAAAAAAATTAATGACATTCTCACAAAAAATATTTTAAGCGATTTTTCGAGAAGTAACAAATCCTTACTATGAGCCCGTCACGATTGCTATGAAGCAACAAATATCATAATAGTCTTCATTTATGCGTATCAATGCCAATATTAAACTATGAAAAAATTAGCTGCCTATGGGATGTTTAAGAATAATTAAAATTAATTTTTCTTATATGTTACACTATGTATTTGCATGGAAAGTCATACACTACCTTCACACTGCACTATCTCTATATGCTTTTGTATGACTTTACATGCAAATAGTTAGTGTAAGATTTAAGAAAAATTAATATTACTCTTAAACATCCCATGATCAGATAATTTTTTCATAGTTTAATATTGGCATGTTTAATGCAGTTTAATGGGCATAAATAAAGACTATTGTGATAGTTTTAACTTCTTAGCAATCGTTACGGGTTCATAGTTAGTAAATATACACAGCATTAATAAATAATAATAAACTAATCAGTTTTTAAGTACAATGATACACTTATATTTTTAACAATAATTATAGAATATTTTATTTTAATCTGATATTGAATTAAATTTTATAAATATATGCAAATAATTATTTTACTGTTTTTAATTAACAGATATTTTTTAATTAATTTTAATAATGTTACACTTTTTTTTATTATATTGCATTTTTTACATAATAATTAACAATTAACAGTATTTTTAAAATTTTTTAGATTTGCTTATGGCAGATAAAAAACTTGACATCAATGGTCATAGGGGTGGATATTTACATGAAATTATACAGTTTTATCTCGAATTACACATTTATTTTATAAACGAATATAAATTTAAAGCTGATCTAATGGAAGATTTGGATAGAAATGTTAAAAAAGGGAAAAAGGAAAGGTTCGCCTTTGGGTTTATTACAGAAGAAGAAAAAGATAATTATAAAAAGCAATCTGTAGGTTTACACATCACTTCTCCAGCTCTGGGACATTTCGTGGCAATAAATTATGATAAAACAAAAGAAGAAAATACATATTATGTAATTGATTTTCAACTTCCGCATGATCATGTAAAACGTCGTATTAAGAATAGTTTACCCGAAAATGCAATACCACCATATTATTTATTTAAAAAAGATATATCAGCCGAAAATTAAATTTTAAACTTAATAATTTTAATTTTAATTGTAAAAAAAAGTAAAATTGAATAATTTATAAATATATATGCTATTATTAGTTTAATATTTTTTAAAATATAATTAATTACAAGCATTAAGTAAATAATTAAAATCATATTTAATCAAAAATTATAATTAATTTTAAATAATTATTATGTATTTTCAATTTGAAATTAATTTCTTTAATGTAAAACATTATAAAACTTTTTTATCTTTTTCTTTATTTCAAGTATTTAATGCCAAATAAAGTTATTACTATTATTATTATAAAAAACTTATTATTCATTTATTATATATCTTTATTACTTTCTTAAGATAATTACCGTGCAATACTATGGAAACTAGTATTTATTTAAAACGGAAAATTGATAAGGAATGTAATTGTATAATAATATCCTATTTTTTTATTTTGTCTATGCAATTCCTATTCTAATTCTCGTTCATTATAAATGCAAATTTTTTTAAAATATTTTTCAAAAGTATAGATTATATACTATACATTACAGCTTTAACTTAAAATTAGATGAATTATATTTTGAATTATCAGTGTGTAATATTTTGTGTATTAATAATACATATATTTGTAATAAATATCAAAAATAATTTTTTGTTTTTTAATGTGAACATCAATGTAAATATACCATTATCCATTTGCGGAATTATTATTATTTATTATTAAAGACATTTTTTACTAAATATTTCTTTGTTCTATTGATTCTAATAAAAATTGAATAAATTAATTATATAAATTAATTAAAAATAATATTTAATTTTTTTTATAATGCTAAGTTATAAATCAATTTTTAACCAATTATTATAAGTATATTTCAGCATATTTAACTTTAATTTCATTAACAGTGTGAACAATTATTAAAAATTTGTGTTAAAGATTTTTTATATTTTACTAAATATTTAAAAGTGTTCTAAAATGAATAGTTTGGATTCGTGGGAAAATATTTCATACGCAAACGTTAATAGTAATTCAGTTTCTAGAATAAATGAAGAAATTAATTTACGATGTGATCAAATATCATATTATAAAATAGTATTTATTGAGGAAAATCAAATCGGCAGAGGGGGTTTTGGTCATGTATTTCGGGTAAAAAATAAAAATGATAATGAAGAATATGCTGTCAAAAAAATATTACTCTCAGGTATTGAAATAATAATAGAAAAAATTTAATTAAAATTTATTAGATGTAGTATTAACAAACTTTGTTTTATCATCAAATCTTATATGTTAGAATATTCTAAAATTAGTTTATTTTTATATTCGGCTCAAATAATCTCTTTATAATTCAATTTTAAGTCTCGAGGGATACACATATGAAAAAATATATTAATTCAAAATACTATTATAATTTAATTACACTTAATTAAAATATATTTTTATAATTAATTTTTAAAATATTTCAGATCGTCATAACATTGACATTATATTACGAGAAGTTAAAGTATGGGCGAAACTAAAAAGCCAATTTTTAGTACAATATATGCATTCATGG
>JAQIWM010000381.1:0-10174 GCA_034695285.1 Eniochthonius minutissimus | reverse complement strand
TAAAACTGCAGTTACTGTTACAAGTACGACACCATCTGTGGATAAGCCTCTGACTGCTGCAGGTGAATACTTTTTTACATTCTCATAATCAGATATGTCATGTGCAATCACATATTTTGTTTGCATTTTGTGCATATATGCCTTTCAATTTTTAGTGTTCTGCAAAGGTAATCATTACGAAGGGGGTTATCTCTTCAAAAAGAGACCACAATTTGGGCTCTCTTATTCCTGAGCCCGCAAAATATGCTTTTTATGCTCTTTATTTTAAAAGTGTCGAAATTATGTTTTTAACACTTTTTTACTTAAAAAGCATTTTTTTCGGGCTCTAATTATCCCTTATGTTTTTAGACCCGTGCGGAACACTCTATTTAATGTTTTCACACTGATGTTTTTCTTTATTTCATAGTGTCTGCCGAATCTGGTGATGAACCACAGTTTCACATGGACATTTGATTCAATACTTCCTCCGAAATGCCTCACGACCGATAAATTTTCTTATTTTATTGTTCAGAATTTTAATTCGTGCTGCAATTGGATCATGACGTTTGTCACTATCACCATAAATGAAAAAACCAAAAAACATTAATTTTCTTTTAATAATTCACTTTCTTTATCATGTGTATGATGAGAGGTGATAAATTAATTGTCTCATGTCTTTAATTGGGTAATGATCCATGATCCATGATCCGCATTTTAATAATTATCTTTTACTTTTAATTGTTTTTCTTTTCGTCATTTTACTTTAACACCAATGTATGGTGTGCCATTAATACAATATTAATTGTAATTGCCAATTGTTGCAATTGTTGCCAATTGTTGCCAATTGTACAATGAATATTTTTGAGCGGTTTTATTATCACAAACAATGAATTATTACAAATTATTTTGCGATTGATTTAAAATGAATAATGCACGAATATATTATTATTATTTATTAAATGATAATGATTAATAATGAGCTCAACAATATGATGAATCAATTAAATAATCTCTGTTTGTTTATTGCCATTGAAAAGATATGAAGAAAAATCTGAAACAAACAATACATTGTTGTACTGTGTTCTCTCATTAAAAAGTGTCACTTAAATCATAAGACATTCTGTAATAAGACACTTTTAATAAAATACAAAAAGTATTTTTAATTAAAAAATTAATTTAATTTTGGTGTTCATACTGATAATTACTTTCAAATAAATTATTAACATGACGATAGTTAAGGAATTGGGAAATTTACAGAGAAAGTGTTATTGAAAGGATAATTTTAATCAAACTTTAGTATACTTTATATACAACTTTAGTATATCTTATATACAACTTTAGTATACTTTATACACAACTTTAGTATGCTTTAAATAAGCAAAAGGCGTACTATTAAATGCTATATACAAACGAACGATATTAATAAATGAAAGTGATGATGAAGGAATATAAATAAAGAATGAAAATACAGTTGAAAAAAGGTAATAATTGTTTCTGAAGAACAATGAGGGTCTAAAATGTGGTTCATAATAATGGTAAATTAAAGTATTAACCCGTATTTGTACCCCCAAAAGCCCACACCAATCGGCAGCACAACAGCGTCATAGAAGTGTGACGTAATACATGTTTTGTATAGTGTCAGAGTGATGGCTGCAACTTGCAGTGCAAGTAGAGGTGCAACCAGAGGTGGCACACATTGGCAACGATACTATTACATGAGAACGTACCAAATCGTAAATTTTATTTCGTGATCAAAACATTTCATTATTAATATATTATAATTAAATCCCCTCTTATTACTAATCGATGTGTTAATCATTATATGAGTGTCAGTGTCGTATTTAATATGCCAAATTCTATGGGTGATGAGAGCCCAATGAGTGATATGAATGTGCGAGTGAAACATAAAGGTGAACAGAATAGAGGAAGTGAACAGCATAATAATGGTGAAACATACAGCGCCAATACTCTGCAAAATAATACATCCCCAAAATTGAATCTTATGGCAGAGCTCTTTGAAAGTGAAGATGATGACAATTCTGAGGTATTTATTCCCAAATATTTTATTATACGATTTTCATTTTCCTTTCCCCATTTATTATTGAAAATGCATGCATTTTGTTCATCGTTTCAGTATATATGTATGTGTGTGTTATGTGCTGTTTGTGTGTGACTCAATATGAGGGCGCCTCTCTGTGTGTGTGTGTATGTGTGTGTGTCTTTTTTGGGGATATATTAAAATATATATTTATATATATATACAGTCTTTTTTGCTTTACAATGGTCGTTCAATGCCCGACCCCATACACATGAATGAATTACTATGTGTTTGATTACAGTAAATTATTGAAATCCTCTTTGAAAAAAGCAGTATGTGTATGTATCTCCCTATATATGTCTATTTTATTATTAATTATATTTAACAATATAATATGTGCCTTTTTCTCTGACGTATGTTTTTTGTGTTCATATATCTTATGGTGGAATGCTCCTCTCTGTTTACCACACTTTTTTTATTGTTGTTTTATTCACGCGTTTTGTGTGTTTACCGAAAATCGCGTGATCATATTATTAACAATTTAATTATAAACGAATATAATTTAACATTAAGAAACACGCCAAAAATGGACAATCAAATCAATCACATTTATAGAGAGTGTGACATTTGATTTTTTAATTTTATTTGTTTAATGCCATATGCTTATTGATAATGCTATGAATGGGATGGGATTTATATATTTATATATTGATTGTAAATGCGTACGCTTTTATCAATTTTTAATATAATTTTTATATTGATTTAATTACTCACAACAATTGACTTAAATATTTGAAGGGAATTAACCGATAGAAAAGAGAGCAAAATTGAGTTGTGTCTGTGACCCGATCTCTTCCTGATGAAGAAGTTCAAAGGCATATTACTTGTGTATGTGAAAGCATAGTTCTGTTTCTGTATGGACCTCCTCTGATACAACGATAAACAAGTCTTAGTGTTTAAGAATGGGCACATATATCCACGCACCGTGATGGTGATGATGATCCATAAGCATTTTTGTGTTCACTCGAATATGCTGTCGGGTGACTTTATCAACTTCTTTAACAAGTTAATGGTTAATGCATATTCACTCACCGATTGGGGTTCGATTAATATTATAATCCTGTAAAATACTAAATCATAATGAGAAAAAAACACATTCCTCATGTGTTAATATGTGTCGCATATTTTTTATTAAAATATTTTTTATAATCTTTGTGTGTATATGTGTATAATGTTTGTGTATATGTGTATATGAAATGCCAAAATTATTTTTTGTCCGCCGCAATAAGGAAGAGGTACATACGTACATACACACGAATTCAATTGCAAAGGATATTTAACGCCCAAATAATAATGCACAATAAAATACACGAATGTTTTTATGCACTTTTTGTTATGCCGTATTTCATTGACGTGTTATACGGTTCGCTTATATTATGGATAATTAAACTGAAACAGCCTTTTAACCGTTTTCTTAAAGTTATAGTCCACTATTTTATAGTATTAATGGACCTCTATTATCACATTTTTAGGTTGAGTCATTTACATTGGACGAAGAACCAGTTCTTGATACTTCGAAGTTTCTATTATCCGCTGAAACTACAGGTATGTAATGTGTTTATGATTATGATTATGATTATTATTATTATTATTATTATTATTATTATTATTATTATTATTATTATTGAGCCATTTCTTTCTGAGCACAGCTCTGCATTCCTATTTTCTTGAATTCCTACCCCTTTACTCTCTATAAAATTACTATTGATTTGCATTCGCATCATTAGGCATTCATCTCGGGGATACTCCTGAAATTGATCCCGAATCACGTGCAAAATTGGAGGCTCTTCTCGAAGCCGCGGGTATGTGATCACGATGTTAACATTATTATATTGCAATATTATGCTCATATTATGCTCATATTATCTTTTTTATTTGTTTCTTTAGCTTATGATAAGCATCTGATTGATCCCGATTTACTGCGGAGGTTAACATCATCAGTGAGTTGTGCATTGGATGAAGCCGCTGCGGCACTCGCAAAGATGCGAATCAATGATGCACCTCTTTCATCAATAACTCCATTAACCACTGCCAATGTGATTCATAAGCAACAGGAACACGATAATCCTTCAAATGTCGAAGGATCAATTATATTAAATGAAAGATTTAATGTTAATGAAATGACAGAAGACGGTGAGAGTTTCTTATCTCTCGCATGTTCTTCAGGACGCTATGATTTGGCAGAACAATTACTAAAAGTTGCACGTGTTAATGTCGAAGATCGTGGTTTAAAAGACACGACACCGCTGATGGAAGCATCAATAGCGGGACATGTTGATATTGTTAACCTTTTATTAGACAATGGTGCCGAAGTAAATGCACAAACTTCTCAGGGAAACACTCCATTGATGTATTCATGTGCGAGTGGACATGAGGATGTTGTTAAGCTTCTGCTTAAATCAGGAGCAAATGTTGAAGATCACAATGAGAATGGTCATACATCACTAATGGAAGCGTCGAGTGCGGGTCATGTCGAAGTCGCCAAAATATTAGTTGAACATGGAGCGAGTATTAACACTCATTCCAATGAATTCAAAGAATCGGCACTGACATTGGCGTGTTATAAGGGTCATTTGGAAATGGTCCGATTTTTACTTGAGGCGGGAGCAGATCAGGAACATAAAACTGATGAGATGCACACCGCTCTAATGGAAGCATCAATGGATGGTCATGTGGAAGTCGCACGTCTTCTTCTTGATTCAGGTGCTCAGGTTAACATGCCTGTTGATAGCTTTGAATCCCCTTTGACACTTGCTGCATGCGGAGGTCACGTCGAATTGGCGATGCTTCTGCTCGAACGCGGTGCCAATATTGAAGAAGTGAATGACGAGGGTTATACTCCTCTGATGGAAGCCGCAAGAGAGGGACATGAAGAAATGGTCGCACTATTGCTAAGTCAAGGCGCAGATATTAACGCTCAAACGGAAGAAACTCAAGAAACTGCGTTGACATTGGCATGTTGCGGCGGGTTTCTCGATGTCGCTGACTTCTTGATAAAGGCCGGTGCCGACATTGAATCAGGTGCCAATACACCACTGATGGAAGCAGCTCAAGAGGGACATTTAGATCTTGTGAGACATTTGATTAACGCGGGTGCCAATGTCAATGCAAAGACCACTTCAGGTGATACTGCATTGATGTACGCGTGTGAAAATGGTCACACTGATGTCGCTGAACTGTTACTTCAGGCGGGAGCCAATTTGGAGCACGAAGCAGAGGGCGGAAGAACTCCCCTTATGAAAGCAGCACGTGCGGGACATCTCTGCACCGTTCAATTTCTTATTAACCGCGGAGCAAAAGTTAACAAAGTCACAACAAACAATGATCACACGCCGCTCTCTTTATCATGTGCCGGTGGTCATTTGGCCGTTGTTGAGTTACTTTTAGCCAATGGTGCTGATCCAACGCACCGTCTCAAAGACAATTCAACAATGCTCATTGAGGCTGCTAAAGGTGGTCATACGACTGTTGTACAATTACTAATTGATTATCCGTCGACTTTAATAACGTCACCACCTCCTGTTGATGTGTCTCAATTGACAACAACAGAAGAGACAATGATTGCTCCTCCGCGAGTTCCCACTCATGGTCTTCAATCTGAAGATGCTTCCACTAAAGTACACTCATCACCTGCGCCTGCACCTTTAAATACAAATGTTCAGGGTAAAAGCAATGTTCAGAAAAACACTGCAAAGAAATCAATTAATAACAAAGATGCAAACATTACTTCAACCAATACATTGAGCAGTAAAGCATCAGAAACAGCCGAAGGTTTTGTTCATTTATCAAAAGGGCGCGGAAATAAGATTTTAGAGAGAAGTTTATCCGACAGTGGCACATCACTGTTTTCATCAGCATCGTGTCTCGCGACGTCCGAAGCGTCAACATTCTCGAATGTCGCAGCAGCGGCTGTGGATGAACTCGAAAGAGTTCAGGCGCAATGGCAACAGCAATTGTTGCAGTGTTATCAGGCGAGTCTCTCGGGTTCAGCACTGTCTCAAGGAACTGCGACAATTCCTTCCGACATCAGCAGCTTTACTTCGAATGTTCCTTCACCATGCCTCGACATTTCAAAACTTCAAAAGCAATTAAAGATCGGCGAAAGTCCATTTCAAATACCGACGTCCGCCCCCACAATACTGCAGCATGCGTCAGTGTCCAGTGATCCATTTGCAACGAATGCGAGTAATTTACACTCTGTCACCACGAGTGCTGTATCATCAACATTTACAGCATCCATATGTTCAAACACGAGTACGATTGCTCCATCATTGCCCACGCCTCCAGTAAACCGCAGGTTACGATCCAACAGCAAATCAAAGAGTTCAACACTTAAACAGCATTTACAACATCATGCTTCAGTTGCCACTAAACCATCAAATTCTTCTCAATCACCATCTGAAGATGTTGAAAAAATGAATTTGAAGAATGCCGTTGATCTTGAAGCAGCTTTGGAACAAACGAGTGCCATCACCACGGCCGTGAATCAAACACAATCTCTGCTTCAACAGCAACAAATGATACTCTCTGAATTGGCGCAAAACCCCGCGACACTGCAGTTTCTTCAGGCCGCGGCCAATAACATCAAAATCGACAATACACTGCCGCTTTGGAGATTGTTTGATCCTAATACTTTGAGTCAACAGACATCTCAAGTTCAACAGATTCCCACGAACACTCAATCGGTGACATCACCACCAACAACAACAGCAACAACATTAACGTCTTCAGCTCAAGAATTTACGAAAAAGGCTGTGACCGCACTCAAAACAAACAAACCCAATAAATCGGTAAAAGGTGTGAGCGTTTTGAGCCATTTTCAGCAAAATTTATCTCAACAGAACACTCCGACATCTCAGCCGCTGACAAATCAATTGTCACAAAACGTTGCACTTCAATCCATCACCAATGACCAAATTCAATTATTGAAAAGTCAAATCTCTGCAGCATCTGCTTCGACTCAGACTGACGCACCGTCGGCGATTCAACAAATCTCAGCATTGTCATGTCCGACATCGGTAATAAATTCATCATCGGGAGGTACAACCTCCTTTATGAATATGAATACATCGACAGCGAACAGCGGAGGATTATTTTCCATCGGAGCGCCCGCATTTCCTGTTCCTTTAACATTATCACCGCCGTCACCATCGACAACGGCCTCAAACAGAACCATAATTTCCACGATAATACCATATCCTGTGAGTCTTGAGGATGGTTCCAATTCACTGATTGTTTCATCACAATCAAATATTGATGATAATGCCGTTGGTAAATGACGTTTTTAATAATAAATATATGAATGTATAAATGTGATTCTAATTTTGTCAATTGTTTCAGATTTGAATGCCCAAATTACTGCGAATAGTGTTGCAACAAACACCATATCAACATCATGCGTCGATTCTTCGAATTTCATTGTTCCGGCATCATTGTCGAATATGTTCGCCAATACTTTACCCCCTTCGAGTGGATTCGAACCTCTGACGTTTCCATCTGTAACTGCATCAAGTGTCTTATCAGCATCTTTGACACAACCGTCGGCTGTAAATTTTTCTGCACTCACGTCCAACATGACGTTTCCGAATTTGTCATCAACAATTGGAATTTCTGATCAAATAACAACAGGTTCAATGATGAGCATTCAGCAAATGGAAGTGCCTCTAACGATTGCAAAGGCTGATGTCACTAATACAGTATCATCGACCTCTGCAAATAATATGAGTATACCGTCACCACCTCCATGGTATCCCCCCATTGATTTGGATTCTCAGACCGACAGTAATCATGATACAGCTCTTACTCTCGCATGTGCCGGTGGACACGAGGAATTGGTATCTCTATTGTTAAGCAGAGGCGCTGAAATGGAACATCGCGATAAAAAGGGATTCACTCCTCTCATGCTCTCAGCCACAGCGGGACATGCAAATGTCGTTGAAATCATGTTGAATAACGGAGCGGAAATGGAAGCACAATCTGAACGAACCAAAGATACTGCTCTGTCATTGGCATGTTCAAGCGGAAGATACGAAGTCGTGGAGATACTGTTGATGCGCGGTGCGAATAAAGAACATCGAAATGTGTCTGATTATACACCCCTGAGTCTTGCAGCATCCGGTGGATATGTAAACATAATAAAATTGTTGTTAAACAATGGTGCTGAAATTAACTCACGGACCGGTTCTAAATTGGGCATTTCACCTCTGATGTTAGCGGCAATGAATGGTCACGCCGCAACTGTTAAATTACTTCTCGATATGGGAAGTGATATCAACGCTCAAATCGAAACGAATCGCAATACTGCTCTGACGTTGGCATGTTTTCAGGGACGGTGCGAAGTCGTGGGGTTATTGTTGGACCGAAAGGCAAATGTCGAGCACAGAGCCAAAACCGGATTAACACCACTGATGGAAGCAGCATCGGGAGGTTATGTCGAAGTCGGCCGTGTTCTTCTCGATAAAGGTGCCGACGTTAATGCTCCGCCTGTTCCTTCATCACGAGATACTGCACTGACCATTGCTGCAGACAAAGGTCATTACCGATTTGTTGAGCTTTTACTTTGCCGTGGTGCTGCAGTTGATGTGAAAAATAAGAAAGGAAATTCACCATTATGGTTGGCGTGTAACGGCGGTCATCTCGACGTGGTTCAGTTATTGGTTAACGCAGGATGTGATATTGACAGTCAAGACAATAGGAAAGTGTCATGTTTAATGGCCGCATTTAGAAAAGGTCATGTTAAAGTTGTCAAATGGATGGTCAAACACGTCAATCAATTTCCATCGGATCAGGAAATGGCACGATATATTGCATTGATCAATGATAAGGAATTACTAAAGAAATGCAATCAATGCACTGAAATCCTGAAACAGGCCAAAGAACGACAGGCTGCGGAGGCCAATAAAAATGCAACAATACTTTTGGAAGAAATAGACATGGAACGATCGAGAGAAGAGAATCGTAAAGCTGCCGCTGCACGAAGAAGAGAACGAAAGAGGCAAAAGAAAAAGGAGAAACAGGAAATGATGAAAGTTGTTAAAGATGATAAGAAAGATGATGGTTCTAAACCTAAACCTAAAGATACCATGGACTTAAAGCAAATCGATTATGACGATGAAAATTATGATGATGACGATTACGATGATGATGATTCAAATGATGAAGATGAAGACGAAAATGACAGTGCTTCATTTACAATTAACGAACCTCAAAGTTTATTGAAAGATGCAAAACAAAAGCAACAAAATCAGACAACAGTAAAGACCATTAATCAGTCTCAACCTCAACAAACAAACGTCAATAAGAAAAAGGATAATGATAAAAATAAGAAACAATTGAATCAACCACAGACATCGACCGTGAAGAAAAAAGAATTTCAAACACCATCGGTGACCAATCAACAAACTATTAAAGGAAAGAAGAAAGATGAACCATTAATTGAATCCAATTATATGGCCCCTCCGAAAACATCATCTCCTCAAATGGATTCTTCCATTGTGAAGGCATCTGAATCGGTTTCAATCAAATCTGTGTCTTCAGTGTATTCGAATGTCTTACGTGATGCTAAAAATCAGACGAAAACAGCAGAGAAAGAGAATAATGCGAATATCAATAAAAGTGATGCAATGTAAGTTCATTCAATCATTTATTTTCCTCTTTACAGTGAAACCTGTCAAAGTTGAGCACGGAAACGTTCATCTAAATCATCGGTACTGCCCGTGCTCAAATTAGAAAGGTTTCACTGTATTTATTAAATGTTAACAATTAATTTCATTTGTTAATTAAAAAAATTAATATCAATAGAGTTACATCAATGGTTTTTTTAAATTAAAATTATCATTAATTCATAACGTAATTTTATTTCCAATGATTGATTATTTTAATGAAATCATTAACAGATTCGAAGAACTTTCCGTGGAACTGCCTAAAGATGTGAATGGGAATTCCTCAGGAAATGTGCATCTGCGAAGTCCCAATTACTTCACTCCGAAGGGACATTCCTCATCTGCAAATAATGCAACACTAAACATGACACCATCGAATCAGCTGAAGAAGGGTCAGAAACGCGAAGAGGGGTGGAAAGAGGTTGTGAGGAAATCG
>JAQIWM010000380.1:0-10174 GCA_034695285.1 Eniochthonius minutissimus | reverse complement strand
TTAGCGTATACTAACAAAACGCTAAGAAGTATCTTAGCGTATACTAACAAAATAAAAGAAAATCCCATAACTTATATTAAAGTCACGCTGAAAAATAAGACATTACTCTTCTTAATCGTGTGACTTGAAAAGTATTGACAATACTTTCAAAAGGATCCAATAATGCTCCTCTTTGCGCTTTATCATTAACAATATTCCACAGTGTGTTTCATCGGTATTTAACCGAAAGTTTAATTCCCGCAGAGAATGGGAAAACATAAACAGCGAAAAAATTTAATACCATTGCGTGCTCTGATTTCCATTTACCATCTCAATACAATATTTAATGGGAATTTATTTTCATAGACAATCTGAAATGCTCTCGTGCCACAATCAATCCATGCGATTGGGCTAAAAACTAATAAACTAATACATCATTGCAGGTTCAAGTGACACTAAAGGATAATAGGGAACGAACACGGTAAAAAAATTAATAGAATACCTGAGGTTGCACTTTATAAGTCTAATCATTTTGAATTTATCAAACAATGGGCTCACTGCAATCGCGTGATCTCAAATAAAAAATTCAATGTAAATTACAAAATGATCATTGCGTTATGTATCTCATGAGTGAGTTTTAAATAATCTTTGAATCACTTTAATACTAATGGTATTGTATGTATATCAATCTCTTTGGGATGAGCTCACTTTTTTGAAGTTAGCGCGGTTAATATTTCTAGTATCTAATAACAATAACAATAATAATATACATGATCAAAATGAAATCAATGGACTGATTTAATGATAAAGATAATAATACTATAGGTTCAATACGGGAGATAAAGAAAAGAGAGAGAAAAGAGATTACTTTTGCTGCTTCCGAAAGTAGCGCTGAGTTAACGCTTCTGGCGTTTCGTCTCAAAAAAAGTCAGAAAAGCAATTGAAGAATCTTAGAGCATAATGGTATCTGAATGAGTTTCGAGGTGCACACAATGCATATACATGTGCATATACTGCCGTTGCCCATAAATATAACCAAAAGATCTGAAAAATAACAAAGTGCTTTCGTGCATGACAACATGTATGTAGCCATGATTAATTACGCATTTATAATAGATGTATATGTTGGGGATTATTACTTAAAGGTTACTGAAGCTATGCCTACCTGTGTACAATGTGTATTCTCAGCCCAAAACTACTTGTTTCGGCAGCCACTGCCACTGCTACCAGTATGATAAGTTACAAAAGAGCAGCTTCAAAAGTTACTAACTGCTAACTTGGCTGTTGATTCTGCCTACTCACAGTTTTTAACTGGCAGCTAATTCGGATCACGTAGATTGCGATTGACTCGAAGATGCCATCCACTATGCATCCACTATGAAAGAGAAAGACCCACACCTGATTTAAGACAACTCTGCCACCGCAACTAACTAACTTCTAACACCTCCGACCTGTAAAACCGAATAATAAGAGCGCATACCTTTCCCTACCATGACATTTACTTCCAACAGGTAAATCGTATACATAACATATACTGTTGCCCAATGTGCACTAGCTATTTGTGAATTTGCAAAGAGCAGGGCCTTTTAATCATGCATAAGATTGACGTTTCAACAATTGAATAGGGATTCAATGTTTTCAATGTCAGCGCTTATGTCATGTCATATATCACAATACTGTGGTAAAATGAAATTCATAATTCATTGACCATAAATCAAATTTTGACGTTTTCGTTCTATGCAATCGAAATGAATCTCAACTCTAATGGTGCTATCGGCAAATTGTATTCATTTGCATTTTTTGCCACCTTTTGTATATACCATTCAGGAATACAAGTATTACTCGTATAATATGTGAGATGAGATTGAAGATAAAAATGCATGTTATTCTTAATTTCAATCAATGGAAATATCCTCTAATGGCATTCTCTACTTGTAATTGTAATTAAATTCAGATACTGCTTAAAGGTACTTAATATTTTGTTGCAGTGTATAATGTACTCTGTCAATGGTATAATTTGTGATTCATTAGAGAAAACCGTTCGCGGTCACATTCTGTCACATTTATTGCTTGAGCCATAATTCGGTACTAACACAAGTGCCATCAGGCATCTTCTTCTATGGCATAAAATTGTGATTACCAATTTCTGGGACGGGAAAGAAGTAGCAAAATATACTATGAAAAAGTTATAGAGTATAATAAAGTGACATTCATCTGAGTGTTAAAGATATTTTGCGTGCGAAATCGCATTGACTATCTTATACTATCTGACGGTCGCCAACTTGAGAACTGTTCTCATAAAGATATCGCCCTTAAAGGATCAGGTGGAGCTAAAGTTAGTAGCAGCAGTAGTTACCTCTACCTTAGATTTACCTGTATCATCATGCATAGAGTACTAATGGATTGAAACAGAGGGAAACAAAAAAAGCACCATTTAGTCGTTGAGGCTGATCATATATTATAACTTTTTTATATTTAGCAATATACTAGTTACTTGATTTAAATATGGTACAGAGTAACCGGTGGCATTGCTACAGGTTATGGAAGAGAGAGAACGCCTATAATTAGATAGTATCGACAATATGTAAACGGTAATCTCAAACGTACATCACCTTTGCCTTTGGATATGGGCGCGGCCAATACTAGAGCTTAATATTAAAGCATCAGCATCATTGATGATAGTGAAGAAGAAGAAGACGACGATGAAGAAGAAGAATCAAGAAACTGGTCCCCTATTTTATTTCATGAAAACCAAAATAGCCTGAAATTGTATCTATCCCTAGTAATAGTATTCGGAGATTTAAACTTTTAAAAATGTCTTGTGGTAGTTTGTGTGGTGTGGGGATGTCTTTGTGCATTCATACCAAAGAGTATATAATCAAACATAAAGGCGTGTATGGCCACTATCAGATCAAAAACATCATTGTTTTCAAAGTTACTAGAACAAGGTGCGCACTGAAGAAAAATACATATAAGTATGGGAATGGCATTCTCATATTTATACGTATTCTGCAGCAATCAGTGCATTTACAGAAATTGCTTGTTTGTGGTGTGCTTTTAGTTTGAAAGTTATCTTTTTAAGAGAGAAGTACATTTTCTTAAGGACTAGACACAGGGAAAATGAAACATTTTTTCTCAACTGTCAGTAGGGATCATTGAGCCCCTCTATTTCTTTTCGCACGATTCTTATCCCCTGTGGTTTTTATAACTCACTCGTCAGTTGTAGAAAATTATCCTAATAATTGCCTATTGCAATGTCACATGAATCATGCACTACGATAAAATTGAAGAAATGATTAATTGCGACTTTCCTCAAAATATACTGTAGAGAGTACTGCACGATTGTTGTGAGAGTTTAAAACGATAACATAACGGATAATAAAGACATTTTTGAAAATAATCCCTACTTTCATATACTAGTAGTAGCTTTAGCAGTATCTAACTAATTACTTTATTGAGTTGCCGGAGTCCTTTGCCATAATTCATTCGTTAATGCTAAATAACATAAGCACCACACTGAGAATATGTATCAAATTTATCAAAGTACATTCAAAACAAAAAAATCGAGAACATAATCCCCTCTCTCATATGAACTCATTTTTTTGCGGCGATTGATATTATTATTATTATTATTATTATTATTATTATTATTATTATTATTATTATTATTATTATTATTATTGCACCCTTCAGTCAGTGCTTAATAACCTCGTAAATAAATTAATAAATAACTCAGGCTAAAGACTTTTTTATGGCACAACCGTTTGCAATAAATACACTGATTGGGACTCAATTAGTGAGTGCCTCAAAATGGGAGCACACCGCAAAACCTCATCGAATATGCAGATTGGATTCTTCTAATAAACAGTTCTAACCGCTGACCACAGCATGGGGCTCGCCAATTACTATTCACGCATTGACAATTTATACAGGTACAGGGTGTGGGAAAACAAAAAACAGGTGCATTTGCTTTGCATGTGATTTAAAATACACCTGAATAGTATACTAGTAATGCACATAATCACATAATTATGGAATTTACTTTAAAGATTACAATTTACAGGTCCGGGCGATTGAATATTTATACATGTATAACGGTGTTACATATTCAGTACTTTATTGTAAAACACAGGGTTATAAATTATAACGCATAACTTATATCTTATATTATATATTATTATTTTTATATTTTTACATTTATAAAATTAAAATAATAACTTAATCAGTAACTAATATCCACACATGAATATACACGAATCATAAATGTATATTCCCGATTTATCACCTCTTCACGATCATTGCTGATAATGGTTAATATTTATGTCTGATAAACATCGCAACCGATTTTTAAATTACATAATAATGTATTACTTTTATTTATATATTAACTTTTATTTTTGCATTTATCTGCATTAACGTATCTATAATACGATTATGATTTTTGAGTAATCTTTTACATTCACTATTACATTCACTATTACATTCATTAAGAATTCGCTTAATACTTTTACAAATTTTAAGTTATGTTAATTAATGTTAATTAATAATTAATAAGTGTAATTTGAAAACTATTTTTATATCAATTAATATATTGATATATACTTTTAAATGATTTAAAATACATAAACTGAAATATTTACACTGTTTACATCATACCGTTTATATCGCTATAATACAATACAATATATGAAAAGTTTTATAGTTCAATGATTATAGTGTTTCCTGAACAAACAATTTACTAGTATCTGTTTAAAGTCCTGTTCAATGGGATTCTTTGTTTTAGAGTTAATAATAATATAGTAATAAAAGATCAGAAAAATGTTTATTTATAAATAAAATAATATTTATTTTTATTACTATATTCAGGTTCGTAATCGGTTTGGATGTTTTGACGAAATACAGGAAGTTGATGATCAACGGGTACGCCATTGTAATTGGATCCGATTCTTGCGGCATGTGGACACACTGAGCGAAAGTGTTAACCTGATTGGACGTATTGTACGCGGTGAAGTGATATACGAAACGATACAGAATGTATCCCCAAACACAGAGATGGTTGTGTATTACGACGCTAAAAAATTGTCGGATTCTTACGCAACACTGTATCCCTCTCTTTTGGCGTCCACACCCGTGATGCGAAATCATCATCACACATTTATATGCCGACAGACACTTCAGGGTAATTTTTCATTTTTTGCATCTCTTGTTAATTAGTCTTTAATAATGTTGTGGTGGTGTCAGTTTATCATTAACGGCATTTTGGGTTCGGGTTTGAGGGTGAAAAAGAGTTTTTGACTATAGCAAAAGCGCAACTAGTAGCAATAGTAGCAATAGTAGCAAAATGATATCGTGATGGTGTAAATTGCGGCGATATCGTTAAATGAGATTATACTGATTAATCCAAAAACGATTTGACATTTGTGCGCATACTGAGAAAAGGATCATTAATTATCACAACTATTAAATGCTTATACTTTTTCTTTTTCTTTTTCCTTTTCACATACACATATAGATTCGCCTCTTGATTTGTCCATGTCCCTGGTAACGTCACCCTCATCATCATCATCATCATCCTCATCTTCAGCATCATCTTTATCATCGGCGTCATCTCCTAATGAAAATCGTAAGCCATCGGTGAAATCATTATCGCTCGATTTATCTAAGTCATCATCAGGTGCTACACTATCACCGAAGAGCTCAATTCTGAATAACACCATCAATAGTATTAAATCAAAATTGGCGGTCTCTGCGGGAAATGGAAATATCGATGTGCCAATGAATTACGTCTGCGACGGTTCACCATCACCGATAAGTAAATCATCGGTCGCGCCGCTTATAGTAAAGAAGCCGCGTGAGCGCACGATGCTCCCGTGTGAATACTGTGGTAAAGCATTTGATAGACCGTCTCTTTTAAGACGCCATTTGAGGACACACACCGGTGAAAAGGTATGCATACGAATTTTAAGAGATTGATAATTATCAGCAATTATGCAGGAGACATCCGCACGTATTACTACAGTAGTACTGTAGCACTGTAGTACTGTGGTACTGTAGCACTGTAGTTCTGTAGCACTGTAGTTCTGTAGCTTATGTTGTTTTTTACCTTTCATTACCTGTGCATTAGCCTCACGTTTGTGATGTTTGTGGAAAGGGATTCAGCACGTCGAGCTCATTAAACACCCATCGTCGCATTCATAGCGGCGAAAAACCGCATCAGTGTAAGTTTAAACTCATTATAATTCCCCTCTCTAAATTACGATTATCAAGTACAATGCCACTTTAATGGACATATATTTTCCTCTCTTTCTTCAGGTCCCGTTTGTGGTAAACGTTTCACTGCGAGTTCCAATCTCTATTATCATCGAATGACACATAATAAGGTAATGTGATGATGTTCACTGAGCATGCAATAGTGATGGTGATGCTTTAACTTTAATTAGTAGTTTATGAAAGAGAGTCACTGCCATTTAGATGAAGTTCATGCATCAGTGCACACAAAATTGTATTGTGCTGTACTCTGTACCCTCTTAATTTAGCAGCACTCTATTCCCATATGTACCCAAATAGAAAAAGATTGTTTCTTTTAGTGATCGCTTCTTTCTCGGAATTGAATTCTTTACATTGAGTGAGAGAAAAGAAGAGAAGAGACGAGAGAGAGAGAGAGAGAGAGAGAGAGAGAGAGAGAGAGATAAAGAGAGAAAAAATGGTAAAGTTAACTAGTACATGAACAAGAAAGAACCTTTCGGCAGAGTCCCCATCCACCATCGAATTGCCCTGTTCTCGTAACTTTTATGAACTTTGGGTGTGGTAGACTCTGATGTTATTTTTAGGTTGTTCATTGATGATAAGGTTTGCACTAAAACACTGCACACTGCAGTTTACACTGTATTCTTAGGACTTTACTCAGAATCATCTCTTTTCTCTTTTACACGGCATGCGGGCAGAGGCTTCTGCCGCTGCCCATCCTATGGATAAAATAAGTGCCCGTGCACCATAAGCCATAATGTACCAAAAGTAATTGATCTTTGTATATATGGGAGAACTCCTTTTGACAAAAAAAGTTGAGCTAAAACAAGGAGCGGTTCTTAAGGAGGAGAGGTGCAGTCTTTCACTCGCAGTTATATCACACCCATGGCTGCAACATCCATAAAAACACGGCTGCAGTATCAATTCCTCCATAACGTGTATATCACAAATTAGCATATACTGGAGTCAGAGAGAAATTAGAGACTATAAAGTCACCCGCCATAGAGTCTGCCCTCAAAACGTTTGCACACCATAATTTTGTTCAGGGATCAGCATTCCGCGACTTCTCAGAAGAAGTGTCAATGTTTAGCGTGAAGCTACACATTGACACTGTACTGCTACCACTAGTACTGCTACCACTGTACGCTAAAATTAACACGTTTATTTCGTATCGCTTCAAAGCCGATTATAAACTTTAACTACAATCATAAGAGAGAGTGTTTATGACAGCGTTTTTGATGCGATTGCCTCATACTGTGAATGTGTGTGTATGCGCCGCGGAACTCTTTTCATTCGGTATGGTGCTTTCATTCGGGGAAAATATCGTTTCAGTTGGCAATTGGGCTTGGCGCTAGTGAATGGGCGTGAGGGGCATAATAAAAAATTCTTTATGTGCTCTATGGCTGCAGGTGGAGATGGTGAACCTGATGATGGCCATCTCTTAAAGGTCTGGAACTCTCGAATTGCCCTCAAATCTTTAATTAACTTTGCCCTGTGTACTAGTACTTGCACTGTGTACTAGTACTTGCACTGTATGTTGTGCTCTTTTTGAAAGTGGGCATTATTTTGCCAACTGCCAAATCACATGCACTGCCAAAACGCATCAACACTATGATTTGGGTTGAAAAATATTGGACGGGCAATCACTTTGCGTGCAGACACACACTGTTCTTTTAGTCCGATACTGTTCCAGAACCAGACACATCTTTAAATATTGTTCCCCACAAAAAGCTAAAGCCTGTATTTAGTGTTTATGATAAGTCACTTTAAACATTGGGGACCATTTGAATGAAAATCCGAAAATGCAACTAAATATGTGTTAACTAAAAAATCCAGAACATTTCAATAGTAATTTTCTGCTCAAATACCGCTTTAAGGCACTTTCAGCTCTCATTAGCATATCAGTACCCAGTGCTGTACTGCACACTGTGTACTGCACACAGGGGTTTGCCATTTTCTTGAATGTCATGTCATTCTTTGATAATAATTCGTTTTCTTTCCCTTTTATCCCCCATCATGTGTCACATCAGACATCAGTGAAGAAAAGTTGACATGAGTCAACGTGCACGTCGCATGATAAACGGTCGAGTTAAAGAGCCAAACCGAACACCTTTTTGCTGCATTCCCATAGTGAATATACCGTTTATGTGTCTGTAACTTAATCACGATTAACATTTAAACATTAATTATTGCGCATATGTATGTAACCATTATTTATGTATGTATCACTAATCAAAATGCTGATGTGCATCCCAAACAAGGAAATATGTGCGAATTTTTTCTGAAAAAAAAGTACAAGCACTAGTTATCATTTCATCATATCATTTGGCAGTTGCATGCGATGCAACTCTTTTTGATGATTGTGTTTTGATATTTTCTCGATGCTTTCTAATGATGGAGCAATGATTTTGACAGCTTTGAGCATGCAATATTTCGCGAGAGGACATCCCACGTTTTTTTAATCAAAAAATCACTATCCACACCCAAAATTGACTGCGATCGCAAATCATAGCGTTTACGTTTTCTTTGGCACATACGGCCGATCGGCGGCACGAAACTTTATTAACAAACTTAAGCTTAAATCTTTAACTAAACTTTAAAAGCGTAACTAAATTTTAACTGCGTCTAAGTTAACTATCACGTATTAAGAATGTTATACTGTATATTACTATAACAAGTATAACATACAGTATACTATAACATACTGAATATTATAACATTCCTGGAGGAATGAAATGCAATTTTTTTTTGCTGTTAATTCACTTGTGAGTGATTGAAGGTATACACTATGTATATGCCATCGCGAGGACAATTTGTGCTCACTTTGTTGATCACCATTTTTATCATCGCGTAAACCAATGAAGGGTCACCCTTTAAATAATGTAATGTTTTAGTAGGGTGTGCGCTATTCCGATGTACTGCAATAATGCCCCAAAGGCAAGGGGTGGCTAAAGATCGTAATACAGGAGCCGAAAAAAGATTCGAACCGAACCAATTCAAGGTCAATTGAAGTTCGCAATACTTTTGACTTTGACAGCACTGATCACGCAATGCTGCAATGAATAGCTATGGATAGTTACAATATTATGTGTACCAAACATGGCCAATTTCACGACCCCCTCTTTGCCTACTCATGCCTCATGTGCTGAGAAAAATGTTCTTCTTCTTTTGCATAGAATAAGTGAAAAAGATCAGGACAACGATGTCTTGTTTCTGGTTCCAGGCTCCGGGGCAGTGGAGAGATAATCACTCCACGACAATATTCTTTATATTCAAGTGTTTGCGTCTTTTCTTAACTATAGTGTTTTCCGTGCACGAACGAAGTCACCATAAATGCACCAAAAAGATCCTGAAAAGACCCTCGAGACATTAGAGATGATGTGATGTGCAATAAAGTTCAATTTCGCTTTTTGATACTGCAGTTTCCCATACCCCTCTTCACAGTAGCATCAGCATCAGCGTCTATTCACCTCCCTTCAGGCAATAAATGGTGATGGTTACTTCTCAGAGAAAGTAACAGGGGCGATAGTGGTGGCACTTACTAACTTAATGTGATGCATATTAGTTTACATGACAAGCATCATACTGTAGTGAATTGGTCTTAATAATAATACAGGGAATATGTAATAGCATAGTGTATAACATTAATATAGAGCCAATGCAATCATCGCTATTAATGTTAATGATGCTGCAGGACTCTTTCTCTCGATCTCAGCTTTTCCTTTTTACTCTTCTCCCGTTTCTCCCGTTCTCAGAGTATCATTTATAAAATTGATCTAATTAATTCTTATCAATACTTGAATCACATTTTTCATAGAGTTAATGTGAGACGCAAAATTTTCATTATTAAACGTCATTTTGTAAATTTTATGTATCTCCATTTTTCACAGGTGAAGCCTCATGCATGTCAGTTGTGCTCCAAATCTTGTAAGTGTCTTAAAATTAACTT
>JAQIWM010000379.1:0-10191 GCA_034695285.1 Eniochthonius minutissimus | reverse complement strand
TATGACACCATTTTCATATCCTTTTGTACTTCGGCATCATCAAAACGTCGTCCGATCAATCGTTTTGTGGCGTAAAACGTGTTCGCGGCGTTCGTCACCGCCTGTCTCTTCGCGGGCATTCCGACCAAACGTTCTCCATCGGGAGAAAACGCAACCACCGATGGTGTCGTCCGTGACCCTTCAGCGTTTTCAATAACCTTCGGTGTCTTTCCCTCCATCACAGCGACACATGAATTCGTCGTTCCCAAATCAATACCGATGACCGCACCTTTGACTGTGTCCGATTTATAACGACGAAATTGATATTCACCACGATTTGTGACATTTATTAATGAACTCTGAAATATAATGATGAAATATAATGAATTGCGTGATTATTGATTGATTTAAATATAATTTTTTACATTAATATTTTGATGGTAAAAGTGTGATAATTGTCTGTATAAAGGTAAATTTTTTGTCAATGAAAATCCTGTCCTTTTACAGGTGACACCGATCAAATTCAACATTTTTAATTATATTATTGACTGTTAATCACTTTACAGTTAAATATTAATCACTTTACAGTTAAATATGAATTTAATTAAAGGTGCAAAAAGATGATGCAATTTTTAGTTTAAGTTAAGAGCACACCGCCGATGCGTATACATGTGAGAGATTTTCTCAAAACAAAATATGGAGAAATTTTCATTTATAGAGATGTGAACGCAAATTATATATTTACAATATTATTTACGTCCGATAAACATTATTAAACATAAAAATTCATTATATTCAAACAAATATATTAATATTTAAAATTTGTATAAAATTACATTTTTAAATTTCATTTTTCATTTTTATGTAATTATCGGCATTAATTAAATTGTAATTTAAATGTATAAACAGTGCACTGATCTATTTCTAAATAAAATCATGCAAACGCCATCAATGAACCAATGTTGTAAAAGGATCAAACACGTGCATTTTGTTGAGTTTTAATTATGATAAATGCAAAATATAATTCGCAATTTAACGCGACATAAATATGTAAAATATTTCATTGAATGCGTTTTATTTTGCATTAACTATTACATTATAAACAATAATTGTGACAATACTAATAAATGTGTCAATGAATCACATGAATTTAAATGAATGATAATTTATTGAAAACAATGATTTAATAATTAATTATTTAAAAATGTCCATTCTCGAATTTGAAGGAAGCAATTGTCTTCGTCAAAGACTAATTTTGGCGACATTAACGGGAAAGACAATCGTGGTGAAGAACATCAGAACCAAAGATGAAGATCCGGGAATTTGTGAATCGGAAGCAAATTTATTCAGTTTAATGGAGAAAGTGACAAACGGCAGCACATTCATTATCGATCAGAGCGGAACTCAATTGACATATAAACCTGGAATTTTGTACGGAGGACAATTGGAACACGATTGTGGCGTCGATCGATGCATTTCCTATTATTTGGAAGTGTTAATGGTGTTTGCACCGTTTTGTAAAAAACCGATCATCGCGACCCTCAATGGAGTCACAAATGATCAGATTGATCCGTCTGTTGATACATTAAAACACAGTTCATTATCAGTAATAAAACGATTTTTAGGTTTTGTCGATGATGATGAATTAGAAATTAAAGTAATCTCAAGAGGAATGAAACCAAATGGTGGGGGAACGGTCTCATTTAAATGTCCAATTCGAAGAACATTGAAACCTCTTCAGATGACAGACGCGGGAAAAATAAAGCGTATTCGTGGAGTGTCATTTGCAACGAGAGTATCGCCACAAATTGCCAATCGTATGGTGAACACTGCAAAAGGAATACTTTTAAAGTTCATTCCCGATATTTATATTTATACGGATCATTTAAAAGGAAAGAACAGCGGTAAATCACCAGGTTTTGGTTTAGCATTAGTCGCGGAGACCACCAATGGGGTCTTTTACACCGGTGAAGCAATATCCAATGCTTCTGATTCCGGTAAAGAACCATCAGTTCCCGAGGACATTGCGAAACATGCCGCATTTGCACTTTTGGATGAAATTCATCGCGGAGGATGCATCGACTCAATTAATCAGGGGTTGGGATGTCTTTTTATGGCATTGGGTCAGACCGATTTGTCAAAGATACAATTGGGAGAGCTCAGTCCTTACACCATACAATTGTTGCGACATATGAAACAATTCTTTCAAATCACATATAAACTCGAAATGGAATCAAAAGATAAAAATAATGATGCGAACGATTTAAAAACGGGAGCCCCAAAGATACTTGTGACATGTCTCGGGATTGGATTCACAAATTTAAGCAAAACTATTTCATGAGTGATAACTTATAAATGAATAATAAAATGAGATGTTTTTGAATAACTATACAATTGTATAATTTAATAATAAATGATTTAAATTTTAATAATGATTTGTTTGTAAATATATTATCAGTAAATAATTATATAATTATATTATTAATTAAATAATAACATTGTTACATCGCTGCACTGTTGTTAATCACGAGCTGCTTCAAGTTCTTAGCGACGGTATCAATTAATTTCTTTTTATCGCGTTCATTTTTCTTAAGCGCTGCAAAAATATTCTTCTTTTTGTCGGCCTCACGCAGTTTCTCAAACAATATAAGTGCGGTTTGAGGATTGACTCTCACATATTTAGAATCATGTTTCCCATAATCAGCAATATATATGGACCAATCCCAAATCGTGAACAAATCCATGAGTTGACGCAATTCTGCAAAACACAGTGCCAATGCTCCCTCTTCAAAGCCCTTCACCGGTTCGGAACTCGCGAAAAGTTCACATTGAATTAGATCCAAATTAAACTGTTGCAATACACCCCATGATATGCATTTCACTTCTTCGTCCATTAAAAAATTCATTAATGATGATGCGATGTGTTTACACGCGGATAAACACGCGGTTTGCGCGACTTTCAGCGGTAAATTGGTGAATGCTTCAAACGTGCTTTTAAGAAATGCAATTAAATCACTGATATATGATGATGCCATTCCCGGGGATTCAATGAGCATCCAATCGTAATTTGCCAATTCAAGAAACTCATCAATCTTTTGATTTAATTGTATATAAATTTGAGATTCGGCATCAGCACGTGCATCCTTAAACATTGACCTCCCCTGTAACCGTGCCAAATGTGAAGAATCAATTGTTACCGGTGTTACACCATTTGGTGATGTCACACTGACGAGTGATGATGTATTTATAGTTTTGGAGATAAAATCTTCCAAATAAATGGACGCATCTTCTAAATAATTGGTATTGATTGTGATTTGGATCAATTGAAGTAAACCCAAATTTGGCTTTTTTATGAGACTCGAGAGACAACCGCTCAATGTTCGCGTGAGTAATAAATTTGTTGATTTCCGCACCATATCTTCAATCTCCGTTTGGCTTAAGTTTAAATCGTGTGAAAATTTTAAACACGCGTTTATGTATTGTTTCACCTCTTTGTATACTTTTGGCACAAATGAGGAAAAAGGAAATTTTTTTGGATATTCATTTCCATTGACATTGCACGTGATTACTTCACTGTCATAAAATGGGAATTCACTGCTCACATCATTGTACTCCGCTTGATTATTAACTTGTATCGGATGATAATTATCCGCATCGAATATTGTTCTGAATGCGATCACCCATTGTTTCATTAATATATCATTATATTGATCGCGCATTTCAATTAATAAATTAAACAAAAGTGAAACATTATAACCATAACTTTGAAGTGTATAACTGAAGAGCATAATTATTCTTTTAATTTTAAGCATTAAATTTGGATCAACACAATATGATGAATGTGTTCGTACGGATGCAATGATTGTTTGCAATGCATTTTCCCATACATCGTCGAGATATGTCTTTGTCACGAGTCCACTTGAAGTGTTTAACACGTGATCTTCAATAACAAAAAAGCCGACGATTCCACAGAAGTAATTTTTATATCCATCAATGGTTTCGTGCATATTAATTGGCGTTTGAAGTGCCAATTTTGATTGTTGTTGTCTCTGTTGTTGATAATAATACTCAAACTGTTCTCTCGCCCCTAAACACGTAAAGATGTGTAAACATCTATAAACGGGTGAAAAATCGACCAAATCCGTGGCACTTAATTCCTCTTCACTCGAATTGTTAATATCCGATTCGGTATTAACGGGTTCAGGTTCCAATTCACCCGTAAATGGATTGGGCGGGGGTGGTGCTTTACGCTTTTTATGCTTTGAATTATGCTTTTTATTGTTCGTCGGACTCGAGGAAAGGATAAGACCGTCCTCAACATGTTGTTGTTGTGCGGCGTGTCTCATTGCGATTTCTCCGATTTTTGATGATAATTTACGAATATTTTCGAGAAAATCCTTCAAATCGATCATTGATGCCTCTTTAATCTTCTCACGCATTTGAGGAATTTTGACGCACATACTTTGAGCGAAACGATACTTTGATACTCGCGGCAGAAACGTGTTCTCCAAATGTTCCAATGTCTTTAGTGCGGGATAATACCTCTTTTCGTTCATTTGTGTCACTAATTTTCCATACATCTCTAACACCGGAAGACACAGGTTAAGATGCTCAATCGCACTTTCAGTGTGACACACCACACGACGATATTTTATCAGTTCTTCAGCTTTTCGTTGAACGTTTTCACTCGATTTTTGTAAATCTTCATTCGCTCCGATTATCTCACTTTTGAGTAACTTCGCGTGCGGTCGCACCTGAAGAAGTTCGTGAATACAATCGACAAATCCCTGATAATGAGCATTGCACATTCGTTCGATGTCTTTATCATGATTTTTGATTCGCATATCCAATCGCTCCATAAACTTCTCATGCTCATCACCATCGTATATCGCTCTGTAAATACATCAAATTTTGTAAATTTTTAAATATCAATGACATTGATAATTATGATATTTAAATACAAATGATTTCCGTTCCCAAACAATGTGTAAACAATACAAATGTCAATAACAAATACCTTAAGACCAAAGCAACAGTGCTTGTGTCTGACGATTCCAATTCTATTAATAAATGATCGTGTTCCGTGGCGTTTGATACTTTAACGATATCGTTTATATTATTTGATGACATTCTTTTTTAAATTTTTATTTTTATTTTTTAATTTAACAATTAATTTCAATCAAAATAAATTTCAATTTAAAACCATAAATGTAACATTTAAAGAGCATCAATGACATTGCCCTGAGTGACTTTCAGTAATTACGTTCAATAAATATTAAATCCCTTTAAGAGTAAGACTCAATTATTTTAAGAATTATCACTTTACTATTTAATTACAATAAAATTATCTAATGATGTATATCAGCAATTATCTACGTAATTATTTAGAAAAAAAATTATAAAGTTATTTTCAAAATGAAAATACAAAAAATTCAAGGATTTATACCAAAACTAATCAATACTAATTTTAGTGCCCTTTGAGAGTAAATGAGAAAGAAATTTATGTGTGCACTGAAATTCCCTCCCCTATTGAAGAATGCGATTTCAATACACATACACTTTTTTGATTTTATAATGCAATGCGATGAATGCAAAACTGATATTGATTATTATTGACTTTTCATAACCAAACTTTTACATTATTATTAAAATTTAAATATAAAAAAGTTTCATAAAAGTGATCGAATGAACTTTTTTTTCGCATAAACGCACATTTATGAATTGAGTTCAATGACTGGAGACATGATATTGATTTTTCTCTTTTCTGAATGATCAATTTGATGATCACACACAAAATTACGTTCCATTAACACTCTCTAAAAGTTACTCCCACACTCATACATGTTAATTTTGTTTGGGTTTTTTACGCAAAAATTTTATTAAAAATGTAAACCAAAATGGAATGAACATTAAAATGGATGCTCTTTTTTAAACATTATGTTCAATGCCTTTAGCATTTAAGAAAGTGTCAATTAATTGGATAGTAAAATGTAAATAAAAAGTTAACATGGTGTTTTACTAAGTTTAGGGCTCCCGGGAATGTCATACCTTAAAGTAGGACCGGTCTGCATGACAGTGTCCATCTCAATCTCGGCAATATACATCTCATGTCTTCTCTCTTTAATTTCCTGTTGAAAGCCATCACTTGCCTCGAGCCAATTAAAATCGGGTTTGTCACTCAACTCCCGTAAATCGGTAACCGAATATGAAATGCCCTTACATCGTCTTAAACTTTTGTTAGTAGTTTCGTCGTTACTCTGATTTAGGCCATTGAATTCGTCATCAGACTTAAGATGGTTTGATGATGATGATAGAATATTGGATGTTTCCTGTGATTTCATTGATCCCTTCGGGTCGATCATTTTGTGGAGTCTTTCACTTCCTTTGCGTCGTATCACTACACTTATGGGAGGATTGCGTCGTGCGGTGGAACCGTTTCCTCTGATATTCCAACTGCTTTTGGACAAAAACTTTTGATTCATTTTTATCAGTGATGCCATTATTGTTTCGTTAAATATCTTATCCGTTGTTTATAGTTAACAAAGATAAAGTTGCATTGAAATAATAGTAAAATGCATTACAATAAAATAATTATATAAATAAAGATAAATACATTTTTATTTTATCACAATTATATATGAAACGTCATTTGAAACATGAAATAACACATTAACAAATACTCAATCTATGAATTGATTATAACACATTAACAATAGTGGAGTTATGCATTGGTTGGTACAGAGTAACACATAATATAAAAGTTGAATTATTAAATATCACCATTGGCATTGTGTCGGTATAGTCATAACTTGAGTCACAAACGGCGTATGCGACCTAAAGGCATGATTCCGGTTTAGAACCACATAATGCAGTATTATATACTTTTTTCTTTCTTTATCTTTTAAAGTGACGTGATTTGACGATGCCTTCAATTGTACTGAACACGAATACATGGTATACATGGTGCCGATGGAGCTCAAGAAGCGGAACGTCACAATTGCATGACCGGGGGGGTCATTAAACTAAACTTGTGCTTCAAGTTATTCAATGCAACTATGACCCTAAAACCTAACGCTATTGGTGGTGTGAACATAGCTATTTTTTTCTTTTACTTTTTAACATCCTTTAATGCCTTTAGGGTAAATGGGCAAATGCCTCAGAGGTAAAAGTGGGAAAGGAAATTATCATCACTCAATCTTAACTTTTAAATATTATCAATAATACTGCATTATGCATTATTAATAATACTTTATTATACACAACTTTATTATACACAATAATGGAACATTATGATTGAGTATATACTGTCTTTAAACACTTTCATAACTTTTAATATGTTTTTAGTAACACATTAAAGTTTTTTTTTTAATTTTTATCTTTTTAAATTCATGTCAAACTTTTGAATTATTTATTATGTCAGTATGTCAAAGGTCCGTATTATTAAACATTTAATGATAACGTGTGTTTTCACGCCTTTCGGAGTGCAGTAAATGATTTCGATTTATCACTGTAATGCACACATATAACAATTCATTTGATAATTAATATATTATACATGTATAACATTTATATAAACATGTTATTTTTATGAAAAATAAAATTTTCTCTCATTAATTATATAAATTAATTATAATTTGTAATACGCATGAAACTATTATAAATTCAATAATATTTACATTATAATTTGGAACACTTTTTATTCGCTTATGATGTGTGAAACTATTTTCTCATTTAAATAATCGCCCACAAATTAAAAAGTATTTTTATAGTTAATGTTTTTAACATTGAGCTACACCCATAAATTTGTTGCGTGTTAAAATTCTATGCAATAATCTTTTATTATTTTTTAATCAGAGGTGCCCAAAGGGGGCATTCCTTTTCTGGAGATCCCAAAATATTTCTAGTACTAAGGGAGTCCAAAATAACCTGTATCAGACCCCACACTGACATCTCCAACCTGACACATCACTGTTCTTTAATTATAAACAAAATACTTGTATGGTAATAGTAAAAAAGTTGCATTATTATAAGTATATCTACAGTAATCCACGCGTATAAGACGCGCCTATACGTGTTTGAAACATAAAAATCTTTTTATTTCTCATCGTGAAGACAGTGATTTTGAGGGTTTTAATTAAATAGTATTAAATAATAGTACTAAATAATTGTATAATTATTATTAATAAAACTAAAAATTTGTCCAATCACTAATAATTAAATTATTTTTGTGCGTCTTATACGCGTGGATTTCTGTATTATCAATAGACCATGTTTTTATCAGTTTTTTTTATTTTTTTTAACTCTATTGTTTGCACTTAAGTTATTTGAAAAATTATAGATGATAACATGTTTATCAATTCATGGTCTAATGAAATTGATGGAACACACACAGCGCAATAATTGGAAATGTAAAATTATTATCTTTAAAATGCAATTTTAGAAATAAAATTATAGACATGTAAACCTAAATATAATAAAATTTAATTTTTGTATAAATTTTTTAATTGTTTTAAATTTTTAAATATTTTATTCTCTCTTTTAATGAAAACTAAACTTTTTGACAAAATTTATGTTCATTTTTTATAACAATTCTGTAATACAGTAAAACCTGTCTAAGTTTCGCACGGGCAGTACCGATGATTTAGACGGACATTTTCGTGCTCAACTTAGACAGGTTTCACTGTAACACTATTTATTTGAAACATATAATAATTGGGTATGATAAAGATATTGAATTGAAGGGTGTTATAGAAAATGATATAAATCAAAATGATAAATCTTTGAGTTAATTTTGAAGAGACTATAAAAATTATATATAAAAATTACGATCAATTGAAACACATAATCTTTTAAAGAAAAATTAATTAAAAAATATAATAGTGCTATTATGAAGACTATAAATAAAATCAATGTTCTAGTATATAGTATGATATAGTAGACCCCCCTCTAAAGGTTTCTAGGTTCCCCTTAAGATACTAACGTCGTAAAGGGAACCTAGTTAGCCAAATAGATCTCCCCATTAAGAATTTGCCCATCACTAAACTTAAATCGAGACTCTTAACGAACAGTCAAATGTTTCAATTAAAATTAATGCAAAATTAATATAAAATACAAAAATCGTCATCTTATGTACAGGTATACCTAAATATATTATTTTTTAGTTTGTTGCAGATTTATAAATAAGCAGTGGGAATTATTTATCCCTTAGTTTTTTAAATTTTCATTTTAGTCTTAGCTTTTAGATTATATATGAGATTCTACATGATCTTTGCAATACTCTTTCAACATGTCAGTATATTATTTTATTATTTATTCTTTCGTAAATTTTTAAATTCAAACTGTGATTTTTCGATAATATGAAATAAATAATTTTAAAAAAATTTACAATTTTACAGTAGTTTTTTACAATAAACTAGTAATACATGAGAAGTTTTCATTTGAATTTATGGTTAGAACAGTGAATTTCCCACGAGATCTTATGAAATACTATGAGTAGAATACATGAAATACTATGAGTAGAAAACACGAAATACTATCAGTAAAAAAACGTTTGGCAAAAACATCACTTGAAAATGTTGAAACTCAATATACACATTGAACATGTCTTACTAAAAAGTAGTTTTGTTTTTGTTATAAATTCAAAGTACATTTTGTTATTGGGTACACACTCTTTTTCTCTTAAATCTCAAAAGGGATGGCCTAATACTAGATACAGAACATCGATCGGGAATCACTAAACACTGCCCTACTTCATTATAACATAGAGAGATCAATGGCATGCATGAAGCAAATAGCGCTTTTCCTCTCATATAATCCTTTTCCAATAGATGTGCAATGCAACAATGTAACAACTGTGACATATCGCAATGCCTAACTTTATGTCTTTCAATACAGTAATCATCATTAGGAATGGGCCGCAGCGCTATAAATAGAGTGTCTCTTCTTCTTGCGAATTGGACCAGGAACTGAGTTAAGATTTGTCAATGAAAATGCGATACTTCGACAATAAATTCTTTATTTTGTTTGATGCATGTCCTTTAAACACTAAAATATTATTGTCACACACTGTGACTTTATGTATTAGAAAAATTCACATACATTTACAAACTTATCTCAAAGTATACACATAACTAGAGCACATGACATATCTCTTTTTTGACAAAGTTTGTCCTGTATAGAGCCCGCAAAAAATGCTTTTTAAAAGTGTTAAAA
>JAQIWM010000378.1:0-10194 GCA_034695285.1 Eniochthonius minutissimus | reverse complement strand
TTCAAATGAAATAAATGAAAAACGTTTTTATTTATTTAATTTGAATTTCCATTGCAAATGCGGATTAATGTAAATGCAGATTAATGTAAATGCGGATTAATGTAAATGCAGATTAATTTGAAAATGATGTGTGAATGCGTGCGGCATCACGCGTTAATTGTTGAGATTGGGACTGTTATTGACGCGAAAGAAGTGATGGTGTTAATTGCAGGTGCTGCATTATTCAAAACATTTGCACAGAGATGAAAGTGAATTGGACGCGAATGAAAATGAAACGGTTGGCGTTGTATATGAAGATGAATGCATGAATGATATGGTGTGTTGTGACTAAAGCTTTTCACTTGTTTATGACGATGCAATTATTATTTTAATGCTATTGAATGTAAAGTTAGTATCGCGCCTTTTATTATGTGATGATAAAATTGAGTGCATATTACTTTGTGATTTGAAAGAGTGATTCACTTTATTCATTGTCACATTCTTTGATGAGACTTCTGTTATCCATCATAAGAATGGCATACACAGAATTAGAATGAATCACTCTTCAGATAACATACTTTACTCGATATGCCACTAATGGATTTCTCATCCCATTGACGGATTGTTATTGTGTCAAAGTTCGCATTTGCTATGGTCTCATCTCCCTCTATCATTATACATAAAGTGACATAAAATAGTGCACTTCACTATATTAGTGAAGTTATCCCCATAATGTATTAACATTGGTCTGTTTGGTTTTGGCACATCCATAACAGTTATTCGGTGTTGAATTGTTGCACATTACACAATTGCTTAATGTATTGCATTTCTTTGGGATATGCGATGCTTATTATTATCACCAAAAGAAGGAACAAACAAGTTTCAAACATTGCCAAAGATTGTCCCATAATTGAATTGCTTTTCTCTCCTTTAGTCGCAATACTCACTTTTGTCTCTCTTCAATTGCACTCTCATGGGACATTTTGTGTCTATAGCTCAGTGATATCTGTCACCCGTTGACAAATGAGTCCTTTGAGAGTATGTGTATGAGTGTGTATGTGCGAACAGTGTTGATATTTAAGTCTCATTTTAGCGTTAATGTCCTCCGCTTTAATATTTAGTCCATTATAGTGATGCATAAATTAATTTTGGCGCTGTTTTTATTTATTCATTAATTATATAATATTTTATTCAGAATCGTGAAGATAATAAAGAGAATATCACATTAAATTTGGCGTATGAATATAATCCTGAATATCACACCGCGTTTGCAATGCTCGCGTTTACTACAATAGTGATTGCACTCACTTTGTTCGGATTGGGGGTTGCGATGTGGAATATTGATCCGGGAAGAGACACCATCATCTTCAGAATGACCTCCAACCGAAAGAAGGATCAGTAATTGTTGATCATAATACTCCAATGGTAATTAAGAGGAAGAGTATCATATCACATTCCACTTTACAAATTGTTTATTTAACATTTCTTTTGTTGATTTCCTTTAATTATTATTTAATAGTTTTTGATTTATGTGTTACTCCAGTCATGTATATAATCAGAATTATTTTATTTTATTAATTATAATGTGAACATATTATTTAATTATTCAATCATTTAAATAGACTTTTTTCAGGACATTTAAATTTATTGAAATGTTTTATTAAATAAAACGATTTTTATTTCCGTTTAATTCTTTTGAATTTTCAATTACAAATGAAATTATAAATGAATGTATTAAAACATGTTAAATATAAATGTATTTAATACAATAATAAAATAAAACACTGAAATTACACACAAAAACATTAAAAGTCAGACATGCAAATATTGAACGTGACATCAGTTACAACATAAGAAAATACAGACACAAAAAAATAGTTTAATAATTGATATAATACATTGATTAAAAATTTCCATAATTACTTAATTTAATGGTTATAAAAAAAAGTAAATTGTCATTAATCATTCTTTAAATTGCCATAATGACTTCGATTATGTTTGTATTATAATTGTATTTTAAAATGAAATAATAAAATCACAATAAATGATAGATAATGAAGTATTTGCGTGAAAGTTAAAAGTGAATGAAATTCAATTATATTAACAGCATCCTCATGTCAGTGTCATTCTCATTACCCTTATGAAGAGTCATTTTCTAAGCGTCCACCGCGTGAATAGTATTTTTTTGGGGGATTAATGCGGCGATTCCATTGATGTGTATATTCTCAGCCTCAGCTGTGAGTATACAAATGATCTGTCACTGGGTTCTTTGTTATATCGGTTGAGTCTCTTTTCATTGCCTTTTACTGTTAAAGTAATTAAATTTATTGGTCCCAATCTTTTCCTTAAATTGAACGGTGACTTTCTTTTATGGTACTAAAAGTTAGAAAGTAATCGAAAATTTTGTGTAACTATATATACAAGGCTTACTAGTTAAACTCATTTGTTAGACTTTATAAAACGCGAGACTCTCCCACACTAAACGACAGCCTATATTTTTTGCATTTGATAATTGAATTTCAATTAATGATCAATACAGTATATGACATAATTTATTTTCTTTGTAAAGTAAATACAAATTTAAAAGATTAAAGAATAATACAGAGTCTGTATTACAGATCCTATACAATCATACATATGTATATACGTATATGATATATATGTAAATACTCTCATCATACTCATTTCATCAGTATTTTATTAGTTTTTGTTAAATTTGAAACAATTCTAAACTGATTATTTTGTTGTACTTTTACATAATGAAAATGTTAGAAAACACTATGATATTTAATTTCTAATTAATTATAATTATCCATTTTAATGTTTTATATTCCCACACATTTTATTCTGAATGATGTATTTAAAGAGAGACATGAAAAATATTAATTATCACGCAATAAAAATATTACAGTATTTTTGCACTTTTTATAAAACTACCAATTTAATATAGGACTAGTTTAACACTGTAAATGCATTTTGGAATTCAATTATATTGTGTATAAAATGATAAATAATGTTTATATCTAATTCTGTTTTTATGAGAAATAATAATTGAACAAAAATTAATAATTTATCAATGATGTTAAATTATCATTGGTAATAGTGATATTAGAAATATCATAATAATACAATAATATTAGTTATAAATTCAAATGAAAGTATATAATTGAAGGGGTCAGTCACATTCGTAATTGAATTAGAATAATATAAAGAAAACAGTTGAATGTAAACACAGATCAGGACGATGGTAGACAATGGTAAATTGAGTTGTTTCTGACAAAAGATCTGTTTAGGGGAGTATGTGATTGGGGAAAACACAGTGAGTGAATGGTCAGTATTGCAATGTTATAATTCACCAATTTAATGTCTGTTTCTCTGAAATCCTAATTCAATGAGTTATGTGATATGCAATCGCATAACATCCCTGACATTTAGTGAAAGCAGTTACAAGCAATTTATTTATTTGGTTAAAGAGAATGACATGTCTTTCACTATTAAACTTATGGCCCATTTAAGAGTCATGTGCGCGCCCACAAACTTTGTATTCAATACATTGGTCGAATGGTGTATTTTCCCTTCGTCCAAATGCTCGTCGACAGCTCATAGATACCATCCGTAGAGTCAACGGAAATCTGATTACGCTTTTGCCGTAATTTAATCATTTATCAGGATGATAAAGTGAGCACTGTACACAGAAATTGCACTCCGATGCTTCCTGTGCTCTATTCCTATCCTTTACTAGTATTCCTGCAGCTCATTTCAGCAAATTCGGTCTAAAGGGTTAGCGTTTGGATTACAGCATTCCAATTACAAGACTTTGGAAGAGGACAGATAAAGATTTGATGCGAGGAGAGAATTGATTGTTGAATAAATGAATAGGGCTCTCTATTTCTTTCCGTTAAACTTTGTTGATACCAAATTCAACTGAGCTGATCAAATACTGACCATACAGTACTGACCGCATACTGAACTCTCATCAACTGTTATACATAAAAACATTATGCTCATGACAAAGAGTCGCATATTAGTAAAGGCGTTTCGCATCTGTCTCTTGAGATCATGACTAAAATCGCCTGAACCCGCAGCGAATCGCATCGAAGTAACATTACCGAAATTAAACCGCGGCGATTGCTCACATGATCTAATGTAACAATACTATACTACAATACTGTAGTGGCGAAATAAAAAGTTCAATGAAAACCAATGCTGAGGTAATGATCCATGTTATAGCGAACATATATGTTGCAGTGAACATGAGGTAAGTGCATCCGACATAAGATTCCCGTTTTCATCAATTACTGAATAACCCATAATATAAACATTTATCACCATTTATATCCATTTTTATATCTTTATTGCTATTCGTGGTCAATTATTATAGAATTATTATAACATTTACATTTATAAATCATTATTATAATTGTGTATTTATATGGCAATTAATTTCAATTAAACAAAAAATGGTTTCAACTGCACTATTAATTTATAAATTATTTATATCATTGTATTATTTTAGATAATTATAATGAATAATTATCGATTTTTTAATCTAAAAAACTATTTTATGTCGAAATTCTATTATTGAATTACTGTTAACAGTATACAGTATATCTATGGTTGAATTTTCAAATGTTATACTTAGAACCCGCAAAAAATGCTTTTAACTTAAAAAGTGTTAATGCGCAGTTTGAGATTTTTTAATTTTAATTTTAGAGGATAAAAATTAAAAATACACACGAATATTATAGTATATACATATATATGTATATTATGTTTCAATTTTATTCACTTAAAATTGTGATTTTTATATCATTTATTTCTAAATATGACAAAATGATGCTTTTAACACTTTTTCAGTTAAAAAGCATTTTTTGCGGGCTCTAATTATACTTATCAAGCGTTAGGAACAAAATGCTGATATATTTTGGCACAACTGTCACCGTATATTACATAATTACTCATAATTATTTACAGATTATTAGTAATTTATACATATATGGCATTACATATATCACTTTAATAATAATGACGGATTCATAATCCTAAAGCTGCAGCATGTTTTTGCGCTTTTAATCTGTTAATAGCAAATAAAAGTAAAATTAATTAATGTATAATAATAGTATAATAATAGTATAATAATAGAATGTTGTGAATTGTTTACCTAAGATCAGCAATCGATGAATTTTTTGAAGTAAATCTTTCAGATGCTAATAATGCTGATAAACTAAATGGATAGGGATGGGGAATGGGGATGCTGATAAAGGGATGCTGATGAAGAGATGCTGTGGAAGAAGCGTGTGCCGCAACAGCGGCTGCAGCGTAATGATGTGCCGCTGCGAGCAAATCTGTATTCGACCCGAGGGTCGACCCTAAGTATGGCAGATAATGCGATGGAAGTGATGTTGGAACCGGTAAACCACTAAATCGTTCTTGACCCGGTCCTGAAAGTCGAGGTGTTGGTGAGCTAGTAACATTAATATAAGGAGCAATTCGAGATGATTCGATTGGGGTGCTCGAGGCCATCATTAGATCTACACCGTAATACAAACAAATTAAATCACTGCGATAAGCATTATTATCCTCACAGTTATTTGATATCGCACTTGATATGGTGTACTCACTCTTTTGCATTTGACTCTCGTGCTTTCGACATTTGGCCCTTCGATTTTGGAACCATACCTTTAAAGTAACAAAATTACATTCTATTATTGAATTACTGATAGAAAATTATAGACATAATAATGTCTGTTCCAAGAGTGTGATTTAATAAAATAAAATAAGTTTCTATTGATTCTTATACTTTTTCTCGTATTTTTACAGCTTCTCCTATACAATTATAAAATGCAGTATACAATGGAATTGAATTTACATATGTATTATTAATGATGAATTTAGTAATTGAATAAAAAAATGATTTTGTTTGAAATAATCCAACATAAGGATATAATAACCAAAGCCTCTCAAAATATGTAAAAACCATAGTAGCAATGGTGGGTTTACTATAGTGGGTTTAAGTCGGGACACTACAAATAAGAATCGGGTGCGGGTTCCACGAAACGTCTTAAGTTTAAGACGCACTATAATTTACTGAAGTTATAGTGCGTCTTAAATTTAAGACGTTTCGTGAAACGGGCCCCGGGCCCCGGGACCCGCAAATTACACAATTTTAAGCACAAACGGTACATAAAATAGTAAAAAAATTTTCAAAAATATTGTTTTTGAAAAATTCCGTAATAAACGGTTCATTTTACGATTTTTGGGTTCGGTACTTAAACCCACCATTGCTGTTACTATGGTTTTTACATATATTGAGAGGCTTTAATAATAACACTGATTTGATGCTGTACTCCACTAAATTAATTCATTTACTACAATCATGACAATATTCTTAGTTATATAATTATGCAGTTAATACATTAGCTTAGTTTAGCATTTGAAGAGGGAGAAGAGAGTAAATGTCTAATTATATGATACGGACGTAGAAGATACGTAAGCAATTGACTGATAATTACGCTGATGCTGTGCCACTGATGCACAATCACTCTCCAAAGACTCATTTCCTCGCAGAGGGTGATGATAATAAATTAATCGTCAGATTTCTTTAGATAATGCTTTAGCAATAAGAATGTGTATTATCTGTGTTGTGAATCAATGAAGAGCTATAATCGTGTTCATAGTAAGCAATAAAATACTATTATCATAGAAGCAGTGATATAACAGTACTAGATATACAGTACTAGATAACAATATTAGTAACTAAGAGCGTCACCGATTGCATTTCATTAAGTGATTGGATTGCATTAGTAAAGAATTCACCGCATATTAACGAATTAAATTCAATGGTGTTAAAGTACTATTTGCTAGTGCATCTCTGCATCACAAAAAGAGTGAGTCTATTGTGTCCCGTTTCATTCGCGAATTATGTAAATTCAATCCATTGTTGTCACTGACAATATTATTGCTTCTAAAAGAAAGCTCAAGTTATAGTTAGCTCATAGTGGGCCCATTTTAACTTTGGAAAAGCGCTTTTTTGCTCAATTCATATGGGATAAGAATATGTATTACGATTATGATCGTATATATCAATTTCTATTGCAATGTTAAAAATAACTTTTTGAGGATTAATTCACGCGGTTATTCATCAATTTTTTTATTGTCATAATATTATGAATGCGGTTCTAATGTGGAACATCATCATCATTGGATAATGTTATATTTTGTACCTATTTATATATGGAATAAATTTATATTACACAATAGTAGTATATGGAGCTGTAAAAGTGAAATTCCCCTCCGTTTTGCATTACCGCGCTTCATGCGGTAATTCAGTTTGATAGTTACTGCGGTAATAAAATCAGATTCATTCGCTATGCCTCTTTAGAATAATATCTGTTGATGGGTCGGAAAAGAATTGAAATATTAAATTCATATTGTAATTTTGGCACAACTGCATCATCATCACATTTGAGCGCACTAAAGCACAATCCGTTGTATTATCATATTTTTCTATGGCAAGATAAATGCGCGATTATATATCACAAATTCTACTGATTCTCATTCTAAAAGCCGTCTATGCCCTCACCCGCATATCACTGACTAACACAAGGAGATGTTGACTTGTTCCATGGGTGCTTTTACTCTGATTAAACTCTTGTTTCCATTAATGCGCCTTTTATTATTAGAGACTGACATCAATTGAGTTCAGGCTTAACTCATTCTTTTCATTTAGTCTTCGCTAATCATTTGCGTTCTCTCTCTCTCTCTCTCTCTCTCTCCCCCTCTCTCTCTCTCGCTCTCTCTCTCGCGCTCTCTCTCTCGCGCTCTCTCTCTCGCTCTCTCTCTCGCGCTCTCTCTCTCGCTCTCTCTCTCTCGCTCTCTCCCTCGCGCTCTCTCTCTCCCTCTCTCTCGCTCTCTCTCCCTCTCTCTCTCTCTCGCACTATATACTTGTATAGTATATTCTACACAGTGAGGGGCAATTCTGTCTCAATAATAAATTTAATATAACTTTATCATAGCATATTATGATGCGGTTTGAGTAATGTTTTGGCTTTTTCATTGATGTATAATTGAATGAAATTACAGCGCTCAGATTAATTTAGGCACAGCGCTTCACTCTCCACCGATTGCCAAATGCAGGGACACGTCACTAATGCTAATGCCCATGAGTGTTGAGAGATTACACAAGGATTAGATCCGCTGCTAATTCAATCAGCAGTACTAGTAGTACTTCCTTTAGTACATTGGATAGACTCAATGTGGAATCCCTTACTCAAGAGCTTAAATTAATTGACAAATCATTGAATTGCGCTCATGTTGGATCTAAACGCATCATTTTTTCTCCAGTCTCTAACTATCTGATTCACTTCAGCTCAAACTATTGTCGTATAAAACACTAGTTGTAGAAATTCTTTTTTGGGGTCTCTTATTTACTTTGGTATGGCCTGATCAATGCCACAATTCCATCTGTCAAAAATCGTTAACAATTTGTCCCTTACTATTGGAGAACAATGCTAGTATCGATGTATGTTAGTGATCGCATTAATATCATGTTCTATTCACTAATCAAGTTAGTCTCACAGCAGCCACAATACATGCAATATACAATGTTCTGACAATCCGCATCTTAACCCGTAATTGAAGCCACTCATAGAAGGACTATACAGACATGCATTAGTTTGTAATTGTTTTTCATACTTATAAAGTTAGAATATAAGAAGACAACTCAAGGACAATTGTTCACAATTGATATACTACCTGCACTCTCGCCTCAGACAGACCCAATCGTTGAGATAACTCTTCTCTCATGAAAGCATCGGGATAATGCGTTTCATCGAAAAGTCTTTCCAATTCATTGAGTTGTTCTAAAGTGAAGTTTGTTCGCGATCGTCTCTGTTTCACTTTACTATTCTGTCCTCCATGACCACCATTACTAGATTCACTACTGTTACAAATCTTCAAATCTGCACACATGATCAAAGATTAGGTGTGAGTAATTTAGTTTAATCATCATGATGGTAATGATGATGGGAAACATGAAATCGCTCTGTTCTCTTATGCTTACCTGCAGATTCAGTTAACTTTATTGTATTACGATTATTAGTGTCAGTGGTGATATTTCCCGCCCGATCTGATGAGTATCCATTAGGTGATGGTGATCCTACAGTAGTGAAATAACTCTGATATATATATAGCATATATATAGCATTCTATTTTCTGTATTAAGTTAGTAGTAAGTGGCGTTTGCATCACGTCAAAATTGCGTGATGGTCCATGTCATTTATAACAGGAAAATCAAAGTGCTAAATGCAATTACCTTTTCATGCATTTTTAATTCCCTTTTCTAATCTCATGAGATTGAAGCCGCATCCAATTTATCATCTCTAGTTTCATATTTGTATCATGTATTTCATAATTTACAATGCTATTTCTGCCTTTACCGGCATCAATCAAATATTTGTAAAGTAACATTACATAAGTTAATACTACAAATACTCTGATACTCTGATGCCATTAAATTGCCCTCTCATACAACTTTTATATGAAAATGATCAACAAAAGTTTTAGATTTTAAATGACACAACACTTCGGCTAAAGTTAGAGATCCGATTTCCCTCATCCTTTATTCTTTTTCAATCAAATTATTAAATGTGACACTAATTCCATATTTTCTTTCTATTTTTATCACTATAAATGGCAACGCAAATATTCGAAAATTAAAACTATATCTTATACGTTATTTAGAAATTAAATAATAATAATTATATTATTATTTATAAATGATAATAATAATTACTTTGAAAAGATGTTTAGCAATTAATATTTTCATACTCTCATTGCAATATAGTTTATTGTTAAAATGTCGCATCGCTTTTTGCAGTGTTTCAATGCTTTGTAAAAAAGTATGCTTTAGAGGGTTTAAAACGTAATCTTTTTATCAAATATCTCATTTTAAAGAGGATTTTATATTACCATGTAATGAATATTATAATTATCATGATGCGTAATATTAAGTCATATAAGTTATATAAGTTATACATCTTTCATCATATTAAGTTATATATTACTATTGTATGATTATGAGTAAAATAAGAAAAGTAATCAATTGAGATAAAGATGGTATTTTAAAATCCTCTTTACTATTACAAGTATTAAATGTAAATGTTTTCACATTCTTACCTCCGGAATCCCTTGTGCTGGCATCTTCATCAGTATCGA
>JAQIWM010000377.1:0-10195 GCA_034695285.1 Eniochthonius minutissimus | reverse complement strand
ACATAATCACTGCGACACTTTAAACATTTTTACAGAAACATACACATATGCGCTAAACCAAAGGAATGTTCAAATTACTTTTACTTTTTATTTTTTTAATTCTAATTTTTCAAAAAACAATATTAACATTAAGTATTTTAAAATGCAATATACACTTTGCATGATATAATATAACAAATGATTTTTTTTATCAAAGTCATAATCAAAAAATATCTTTATTTACACTTTAATCTGAAATTCACCTGAAAGAATGTTTTTTCTTTGTAAGAAATTTATTAAATACTTGTTATTGCATTGTTTACTTGTATCACTTTTCAATAAACAATCTCATAATAAATATATATATGAAATACTTGTATATTTGAAATACAAATTTGATTCATACATGCATATAAATATATAAATCGATGCAATTGTATTGAATAAAGAATCAGACAGTACTATGGTATTGGCCCATTGAAAGTTTGGAATGAAGGGTCTTAATTAAATTAACTAATGCATTGATGCATTCGGATTCTATTATGTGAGGATCTCACTTAAAATGTCACATTATATGCATGTACTACGGTTGTCTTTAAAAGCATACCACACTCTGGAGTATACACAAATTAGCACAGCAAAAGTTAATCGCATAAAAAATCACTATTTAATAATAAAAATTTTATAAATATTCATTATATAAAACATATATATTATAAAACAGATCTTTTTATTGCTTTTTATTGCCTTTAGGAATGCTTCTCTTTAGCATTTAATTATATTCACTATTATTATTTACTATTATTTATTATATTTACTAAAATATTAATTTTAAAAAATTGAATAATAAATTCTCGATATAAAATATAAAAATGGAGTAAAAATTCATAATAATAAATAAGCATAAACTTTAATAATTTTATATAATTTTATATAATTTTTTTCGAATTAACTGGTTAATGATTAGGCCAAATGATTAGTTTATTAAAAAGATACTAGGATACTAAGATACTAGGATACTAGGATACTACTTTACAATGTTACTATTACAATGTAACTGTTACAATGTACCGTTACAATGTGGTACTATTAAAAGGATACTAGAAGATATTTTAAAATAAAATATTAAAGGATATTAATGTATCGTTTTGAAGTATGCAGATAAATGTGTAGCTTTTTGAGATTCATGCCAAAATTACTAAATTGTAAATATTTAATCTTTGACTGTTGTGAGATTTTTTCAATTAAAATAATTGATCGGATTAAGAAATTATTTGAATCAATTGCTATTTAATAGTCATCTGAAAAAATATAATATGAATTTTGTAGTAATATTTATAAATTTGATTTCAATATGCAAAATATAAAATACATTATGAAAGTTTGTCTCTGACACGGACAAAAAATATTTGCACAGGAATTTGATTATATTCAATTTAATACATATTAAAGAAATCACATCTGAATATTAATATTATTATTATTATTACAATGGGAAAATAGGAGTATACTAAATATGTCAATAAACAGATTTATAATTAATATCGATTTAAAATGACGTACAAAAGAGTGACTATACCTGTATATATTAACGTAAAGTTTAATAAAAAAAACTTAAAATATTTTAGACCATATATAAACCATATATATTATACAATACCCTTAATTCAGTAATCGGATCATCATTAAAAACAAATGTTTTGCTTTATGAGAGAACTCTGAAAATGGTATGTTCAACATTTTGGATGAGATCAGCACACAGAGGAACACCGTTTTGTTTTTATAAAGGAAATCATTGAGTGTAAAGAAAATATTAGCTGCTGATTTGTGAAGTGTTTGGACATCATAAACGAGTACTCTAAAACATTTGGGTCTTCACAAAACATGCATATCGTATGTTTTTTACAAAAATCCTTCAATTAGTATATAGGATTTAATATTAGAATATTTATTTAATTTTCATCGTTTATGAATAAGACTGAAATAACGTTATAATGTTGAAATAATGTTATATAACATTATTAACATATATACATATATTATCATTTTAAACATATATGTTATATATATATATATATATATATATAACATGTAAATGCAAATGTTAAATCTTGTAGTTTTGGTGATTGAAACTCACTAGCTAGAATTAGTAACATATTGATAAGATTTAAAAATGTACATATTGATACAAAAGAATATTATGATTAACTAGTGGAAAAATATCATTAATAAATTTTAATCTTTAAGTGTAATTAAAATCAATTTACTCCCCTTAAATTTGATTTATATTTGAATTTTTCAAAAATGAATAAATAATTGTAATTCCTAACAACAGAGTCGCATTAATGGTAAGAACATTATGGATTATGATTTTAACAATTATTAATCCGTATCTAACTGACACGTGTCACTAGAGGCAGGTGGAAGCCGCATCCAACACGAACGTGCTTTACACGCGTTATGGTTCATGCAGAGGCAGGTGCAGAGTGTGGGAGTACATTGTATAACAGTAAAAGGAAATATAAATAACAAACTATTTGCGGTTAACATTTTTAATATAATGTATACTAATTTCATAGAAATTTAAACATTTCTCAAATAAAGTGAAAAAAGTCCAAAAATATAATCGAAATGAGATCTTAAAACTTTTCTCATTTTCAAAGAAAACTTTATTTATAAAGTACAATGCTGTAGAGTCTACAGTGTAGACAATCATATTCAAACTAAATACATGTATTTAGATAATTGATTATATGATATTTAAATATAAGTACTGCATGACTATTATATGTACATTGTTAGTTTAAAAATTGATAAAATTATTTGTTAAAAGCACTTTATATGTGAATCTTTTTCTTTAACACACTAAATTTCGCATCAAATAAGTATTTGTCGCTGTTATTGATATACAATATAACGATATCAAATTTTAAACTAACAATTGACATTTATACATGTCATATGTCATATTATACATGATAAATATAAATTTTACAAATAAGTTTATCTTCTATAGTTTGTTGTTTTAGTTTAAGAGCTCATTCGAGAGATCGTTTAATAAATAAATTTTTAATTAAAAATTATTAGAATTATAATAGAAAAGCAAATAAAAGATAAGAATTAATTAAGAATAGTATATAATAGTATACCTTGTAATACTTTGTTACTTGTTAATGCGGGAAATAAATGATCATCCATTAATAAGTGGATTTATACTTTGGAATGATTAAAACACGATCACAACGGTTGCACTTTTGACACTCTTTAGTGACCTTTAAATATCACACTCAAATTATAAAAATTGTTGCTCTTTAAACCCCGTGAAACACTTCTTTTTTCTCTATGTTTATATTGTTGCAATACTAAATTGGTTATGCAATTTTAGGGAACAAAATTTCGCTTCGATTATTTCAGTATCATTGCACGTGTGAGCACGTTCCGTTTTTGCACATGCGTCACGTGATGTTAGATATCATTGGAAAACGTAAAAATCGATGAAGAATTATAATTTTTATCCCCCTCCTCTATTCACTTTATATCCAACTTTTGGACTTTACTATCATGTCTTTTTCCATTTATTCTTTAGAATACCAAAAAATATGTATACATATTTATAGTAATTATTACTTAAAAATCATAAGCATATACATGTGATATTTATTTATTTTAAGACAATGTTTTAATTGCAATAAAGGAATATTGCAATTAAAAGTGAAAATTAAAAATATTATTCTAAAATACGTGTATATTATTAATAATAATAAATAAAATAAATAGTGATAAAAAGTATGCCATATATTTATTTAAATTTGGAATTTATTTACCATGTTAAGTATAGTTTTTAGTAAAAAAAAAGTAGTGCAATGCACACGCATTCCCATGAGATTTTCAGAGCACTCACGAAGAGTAACAACAAATACATGTATTGCTCATTATTTGCATTATTTACATTATTTACTCATCCAAATTAAAATTGTATTTTGCGAATACGCCTCAGGCTGATGATTTTTCGGTAAAAGGTTTTCAACAAAAAGTATGCTATTGGATCAAAAGACGAACGCGACTATTGATTGCCTTTTGAAGTCGCATCGATTGTAATTGATTAAAAAGCATAAACTAAAGTGTAATTGAAAATTTATGTTTAGTTAAGTAAAAGTTATGCTACATACTAACTATTAAGTTATTAGTAGTAACTTATTATTATTAATAATTATTAATAAAAAGTCTAATTTAAATTGATATATTAATAAAAATCATGATTTACATTAAATATTACTCAATTTCCTATCATTATTTACAGGGATGGCAAAGGTCAGAGGGCTCAGTGGGAAGTGATTTGAAAAATTTATTTTGTTGGACAAAAAATTTTTTACCCCAAAATGCTGTGGGGAATCCCATTTACTTAATTGTGTTTAGTCCACTCTTAGTATTTTTTAAGGACTTTTATAAACTCACTACAGTATCAGTCTGATAATTCAGAACATTAGATCCTTAAATGCCCACAATCATAGATGAAAAAGAGGGGGAAAGTGGGGATATTACTCTCCCCTAACGGTCCAAAATGGGCATAAAATAATAAGAGAGGACCCTTTTAGCCAAAACCCTCCAAAAGATATGAAAATTAAAATATTTTTTTAACTATTAGAAAAATTATAAAAATATTACCTAAATATTCATTATTATAATAAAATTTCAATAATATTGCAATAATAAATAGCATCATATACTAATTAATGTATATTATATGCATTATTTAATAAAAAAAGCAATTATTTAGTAAACACCCCCTAGAAATGTCCCAAAAAGCACTATAGGTCCCTTCTAGCCGAAATTTATCTCTCCGCCTGAGTCATCGGACCTTTCTCACCTGTGCCCACAATACATGTATGTATATTTACAATTCATTGGGTACAGTTCTTTATTATTATCTGATCAGTGATCACGTTTTGCTTAAAGATACATAAGTAAAGAAATTTAGAATTAGTGAAGAATTGAGATTATTGATAGATTTATTCACATATAACAGTTACAGTCATTTAGTTACAGTTACAGTCATGTTACAGTCATCCCTCGATTCTGTCATCTCGATTTTGTTAGCTCTTTGAAAGTCACTGCCGTTTCCCATAGAGTTACTATTATACATTCACTCGATTCTGCAAACAGTGATTATTGACTAAAAACACGTTTTTAAAGTAACCAATAGTAATGCAGGTGAGATGTAAACAAAATTTTAATGATTAAAAGCCATTGTTTATTAACACGTGGAAATTCTAAACAAATTTATAAATGAATCACAATTTCTACATTTGTATTCGTAATTTCAGCCATTGACATGATAAAAAATTATTTTCAATCACAATATTCAGGGTTTTGTTAATTATATTGATAATTTTGAAAAATATTTGATTAATAAAATTATGGGGTTACTTTAGTATAACGACTGCTGAATTTCGTCGTTTGTGGACATCCTGCATAACTTATTTTATGTATTAAGTTTGGTCAGTAAATACGGCCACTAGTACGGATACAATAGACACACACTGATTTACATTAAATTTAATAGTTTTGTTTAACTAAAAACTAAACATTATGCATAGTATGCAAAATTTCTTACAATATTAATATTATTAGTTTTCAGTTGTGGTATTTGCGCTTTACTTTACTATTATTTTTATTCATAGAAAGCCAATTATTTTACAATTATGCCTAAAATTTAAGAAATTAATTAAGATTTAAAACTTAATGATGTAATTAATTATTAATTTCCGGTAAATCAAACTTAATATACTGTAAATACTCCCCTTATACCCCTAAATATTTCTATATAAGAACTTATATAGAAATATTATATATGACCAGAAATTGAAAAGTCGTTTTTCTAAAGTAAACTAGAATATAGATCCCAGACCATGACCATAACCATGTCAAATTTATTTATCATACAGTAACTGTATTACAATTTGTAATTTACAAGGGAAACGTTTTCAATCTCTTTCAGAAATTATTAGTGTTTGTTTTAACTATGGGTGTCTATGGTGACATTCCCGTTCCTCAAAATATGGTTCATATGAAAACGGTTTTAATGCGAGTAAAACATACTTATTTATTGTATTACAAAATCTAAAAATTGATTTATATTCGTTATTTAATGAAATATAAAGATAAATATATACTAAAAATGGCATTTTCTAAAGTATTTAAAAAACTAAGAAATTGGTAGAAATGTTCATGATACATGTAAGTACTGATTATTAAGTTGTTATTAAAAAGTTGAAGCTCTTAAAGCCTTTATAGATCTGAGCCTTTAAGGGACATATGTTACATGAAAATACAAGTACTTTGAAATGAAGTTAAAATAGCAGTTTAAATACAATTCAATATGTACTTATAATTGACTTATTCTACACACTTTTTATGTTTTTGTTTTATTTCGTTTCATCGTCAGTCTCAAAGATGAAAGTGATAAAATTGACGTGAAACTTTTGCATAATCCCCAATGATTACATTGTGATTTATTAAGCGTATAATTGATTTTGACGGTCCTTTCTTTTGAAGATTTTATCAGTTTGTGGGTCATTGTTATATGTTTGCGTGTAAATTAATGTTGAATTTCGATCAATATAAATCAATTGATGTGATAAAAGATAAAAATCAAAAACGATTATTAACAAAATGTGTCTTAATATAAGAATGTTCAAAATTAAAATTTGAAACAAATTTTTAAGATAAATTTTGGCGATAATAACATAATTAAAATCTCAAAACTTATATATTGTGTCTAAACTTATGTATTGTGTCTAAACGTATGTATTATGTCTAAACTTATGTATTATGTCTAAATTTCGCTAGTAAATTGTTAGTAACTTTTTAAAGCACATTAATATGCAAAAAAAGAATTGAATAAATTGTTCTCATACTAAATTAATATTAATAAATAATTTGAAGTAATAAATTTTCAATATGCAATAAGATACCGACACTTGTCCTATAAACTGTTAATGCCCACAGCGTGTTAAATAGTAACAGATGTGATGAAATATTCAAATGCATTAAATTCTCAGTTCTACAGAATTGACACGTGCATACAAAAGGCAAACTGATGAGTGCAGTGAGAGCATTAATGTGACGGTTTTCATCCATTAACTGCATGAGAAGAACATTTAACATTCATTGCCACCTCTGTATTTCCATCAGGATTTTCCACCCCTATTCAGTTCCATGGTCCATGAGGACCCAAATTTACATGATCATTGATCGCACTCCCCATTGAGACTTTACGGAAACCTCTAAATCGATATGCTCAATAAAGCTTTTAGCATCATTGACATTATTATCATTTTTTCCTATTTTCTAACTTTATCATCATTGCATACATTGATATTTGAGCATAAATTAATAATATATAAATTGTTTGTTACTTTTTGCCAATTTTTTCACATTTTTAATTATTTATTTATCATATATCATTTATAAATGTTAACGTGTGAATTAAAATGTTTACGTGTTTATGAATCTTTTTGTTATTCCCCTTTCTTTGGTTTCTTTACTTATATCTTAAAGAATCAGAATTTTTCTAATGTTTATGGATTTATTTGCCAATAACTTTCATATTATCCCAATATTAAAATATTTTTTGTCTATTTTTTCCTCTTAAAATGTTTTATTATAGTTGGATATTACGTTATGTAACCACGACTCGTTAATTTTTACTACAAAATTAACATCTTTTTTAATTGTTAATAAATTTGAAACATTTATCACAAAAATAATTTAATTGAACCCTCAATTATCTTTTGCATAACATTTTTTCAATTTTATAAAACTTAAATATATTAATGTTAAATCACTGTAATCAGTGGAAATGGAATGGAAAAAAATTTTGTCATAATCGAAAATTAGTCTTTAACTTATAAAAAAACTTATACTCTGCAGTCAGAGTCTGACTTATAATTAAAGAATCTCAAAATATGTATGAAAGAGTTAAAAATGTGTACTGTGACAATGTTACTTTAAATGTAAAACATTAGCAATCGCTCGAAATGTACACTCTTCACTCACTTCTTTTAACACATTTTCTTCACCCAAAGCTATTTCCGTATACACTCCACTGCCTTTATAGTGAACATAATCCTGCAGCTATTTAGTGAAACTCAATACAAAATTTACTCCTTTATAGTGAACATTTTCTTGGGCCCTAAATGTTCACTATAAAGGCAGCTGAGTGTAACATAATTTGACTGACTTTTTTTTAATGTTCACCTCTTAACAGACCAACAGATTAAAATAAGTGAGTGAAGAGTGTATTTAACGTTTTACATCTGAAGTAAAACTTAATTCAGTCATAGTACACATTTTTAACTCTTTAATACATATTTTGAGACGCTTTAATTATAATACTCGTGAACATCATATTCTCCAAACATCAGATGCTATTCAAATAATTTAATATGATTTGTAAATTGAGCACATAGTACTGGACATTGAAATGATCACAACATATGGACTTTACATATCAATCATATCACACGTACTTTTATGATCAGAGCTTTCTTTAGAATATTGTTGTACAGTGTACAGCGAAAAAAGTAAATGTATGAATAGTTTCATTTATTAAGGATTAAAATAATCGCTTAAGAATCAGGGAACATTATCATTAGATTTTAGAAATACAATGTAAATATAAATCGGAAAATAGTTTCCAACTCTTGACCCTGACATAGCCTTGAGCTAAAGGCTAAGGCTAAAAGCTAAAGAATTCATCGAGAGATAAAGCTAAAGGTTATACGACTTTAGCCTTGTAGCCTTTTAGCCCTGAAAATATTACAACATTGACCTTATAATAAAAATATAAAGATAACAAATTATTTATTGAAATATAATAAAGCGGATTAAACAGGTTTTTGTTGTGAATGTGATATTAAAATCACATTTTTATGTTTTATTGTGTTTAATTATAAAACTTTAGCAAAATTTTTAAGTGTACACTTCTTTGCATAAAGGCTTGCGTCCTTCATTATACTTTTCTCTATCATGTTAATGTGATAAGACGCATGCTATTATGCAAGCATAGTACAATAGCAAAATATTAATATTAAAAGCTTTTTTAAGTGTTTTTTTTTCATTTTTAAGGGCTAAGGCTAAGGCTAAAGCTAAAGGTTACATACAGGGCTAAAGCTAAAAGTTAAATCATATTTTAGCCCTCAGAGCTAAAGGCTAAAGAAATTCTTAGCCTTTTTTTTACCCAATACTAGTCTGCATACATGAGGTCATAAGTCACTATCCATTTTCGCCAAATAGTAGAGGGCAAAAATAGTTATTGACTAAGAATTTAAGACACTTATGCTCTTTCTTTACACTGTGACACTTGTTCTTTACCCTTTATATTAGTTTTCATGCTATTTAATATCTAATATGATAGTAATTTTGACGTGTAAAAATAAAAATGTATTTATCATTATAATTTTATTTTAGAAATAATAATTGTAAAAATATTATAAAACTGCTATAAAATAGTTAATGTAAATGATACAATATAATATAATAATAATGCATTATTTAGAGTTTTATTATAAACGAATTCAATAATTAATTAATTGTGTCCTCTTTATATGTCAATATATTGGTTTAAGAAATGTTAAAATTAAGCAATTGTTTTATAATTATATTTTTGTACTTTGATGATGATATGGACTATACCGTATAGTCTATAAAGTATAGTCTATACGTTATACTCTATAATATACAAACTGTTTTTATCTCAAATATTTTTGGCGAAAACGGATTTGGCAAAAAATGGATAACACCGGCCATATGCATATGCTCGTTTCAAATTCTCAAATTTTCAGGTATTAAATTCGAATAACACTTTTACTGTGAATTACATGTCCAATACGTATTTGGTAATCAAATACAATGTTAGTACAGTGAAACCTGTCTATGTTGGACACGAAAACGTTCGTCTAAACCATCGGTACTGCCCGTACTCAACTTAGACAGGTTTCACTGTATTATAAAAGTTCGCATCATTTTTAAATAAAGACAGCTTAATTATAATGGTTGTTTTAGAAAAAAGCCATTTTCATTGTGACCATTATTAATATACAATGTATATATGTACACACATATACATCATACATATGATATACATGTAACTCTATTTAAAGTAATTCTTAGAATTGTTTGTAAAATGATTATCACGAAAAAATTTCTTTAGACA
>JAQIWM010000376.1:0-10195 GCA_034695285.1 Eniochthonius minutissimus | reverse complement strand
ACGGGAAAACACCCATAACATTAACATCGACCCTAACTAGAAATGTAAGAAATTGTTTCGTACACAATCGAATATGATCTTTTGAACTAAACTTTTACCACGCACGGGATAATGATTTTTTCGGGACATTATTCTTTTCAATTTACTGGAAAACTATGCCGCAATTAGACTCCAAATGGCATAGAGTATGGCATAGAGTATGGCATAGAGTATCAAATAAATTGCCCCCCATTATTGTTGATCTAAATCTTGGAAAATAATTTAGTTTTACTGTGTATTTGATATCGCTATAGTATTTGGTTAACATCCACGAGACGTCGACGTTGATCTATGAGAGAGATGTGGTGGTGGCACAACGAAACAGAAATGATGAATTACTAGTATTAAAGTGTATATATTGAACGCAAAAATACAATCATTGCATACATTGCATGTATACACTCCATTTTAGTCTTTCACTCTTTTCTCACTGTTAATTTAACTGTTTTGGCACTTAATTTAATGATATCATATATTAGTATAGTATAAGTGTGCATAGTATGAGCATAGTAAAAGTGTGCATTAAAAAACTCCTCATGTCACATCATCATCACTTTATTCGAAAATTAAAATATGTTATGTTATTATAATAAAAATAAATATTTTCAATAAATTATAATAAATAATAATTAATGATATTATAATTCGCCGCGACGCAGACATGTCTATAGGAAAAAAATCTTTATCATAGTGAATCACTAGTGATAGTGATTGTTTTGATAGTAATAAATTATCTGTAAATTAATGTTCGCGTTAAATCCATGTAATGATTCAGAAATTAAAATAAAAATGCAAAAGTCAATTAATAATTGTCGTAAATCTAGTGAATGGTACTCTTAATAGTAGTACTGTTACTAGTGAGTCTTTCTCTCTCTCAATTTGTTGAATGACTGAGTGTTAGAAATATTGTCGCGTAAATGTGCGGAAAGTTAAGTTTATAACTCATACCGCCGTATCGAACGATGACAAAAAAGAGAAAAAAGGGAAATAAAGAATAAGGAGGAGTATATAAGAATAGTATATAAGAATGGTATATAAGAATAGGATAAACTTTTGGGAATACATGACGATCACTTATACATGCAGAGAGACCCATCGGATTGAGATCGGGGAGAGTTTGAGTATAGTATAGTATTATTATAAAGTAGGCCAAGAGATAGAGAGAGTAAAAAGGAAGATACAGAGAGGGAAAAAGAGAGAAAAGAAGAGATAGAGAGAAGATTGGATTTTGTTGTTACTCAGACCAAACTAGTAACTAGTAGAAAGAGGAGGAGTGAAGTAAGAGAAAGAAAAAAGTTTTTGCATGACATACACATAAATGCCATTAAAACTAGAAACTTATTGGAAATGTTTGCGTGACAATAAAACCGCCATTGATCAATACACTGCTGTATTTTTTTCATCGCATACCTTTTACGGGTGAGACACGTATATTGACGAAAGATAAAAGTTGAAAAAAATGTTACCATATTACTAGTATACTATGACTATACTGAGTATACTATACAGAGTTGTACTTTTTGTTGTTGATTCTTTTATTGTCGCATTTCATCAGTTCACTTATAGCTATAGTTACTCTGACGATACTAAAATATTATTAAAATTGTAAGATATTAATAGTAATAGCGGCTATGTTTTAACCTTATTAATTTCCCAGGAGAGCGTAGAGAAACACAACAACTTTTGCTAGTACACTAATATTAGATGCGTGTTTTTGCATTCTAATTATATAAGCATGTTTTTTGGCAGAGCCTTATTTCGTGAAGCGATGCGCCCGTCTTTCATGCACTTCTCTCTTCTCTCTCTCTCATTCTCTCTTATTTTGCCTTTTACTAGTAGTAAGGTTGAGTCTTCGTGTGCTTTTCCCTCTTAAGCTGCCTCTGATCGAAAATGTCAAAAAGGGGACCAAAAGATATTAATGATGTTTAGTACTAGCGCTTTCAGAACAGAAAACTCAACTCAGGCACACACACATCCACATACATCCACACACATATACATACGCATACATACGCATACATACGCACATAGGGAAAGGCATCAATATGAACACAATCGGCCGTGCACTGAGTTTTGGGGGTTTATGCATGATGATGAACGCGAAAAAGTTGAAGAATTACATTCACTCACTTCACGCCATACTGAGAAATATTATATTAAAAATATTTTCAATTTAATCATGTCACAAACATATATATACAGAGGACATATACAGGAATAGCAAAAAATAGTTTCACTTTTTTTTAATAACATCATGGAAATGAAAGGGGAAAAACTCTGCACTGCATTTTTTACTCTCAATTTTTAGAGGCATACCTATGCGATGGCATCCTACACAATTGACTGCACTGATGTTATAAGTTAAACCTCAAAACTTTGTATGTACGATGTAATGCCGCACCATTTTTTCTCTCCCGCGGAGCTTCAAAAGTGATAAATGATATTTTTTACAGGATTTACTTTAAATATTATAAGCGCGCTGCTCTTTCACGGAAGCTTTACCCCCTTACTAGTAATAGTCTTACTAGTAATAGTCACTGTTTCAATCCTTTCGCTTATTTCTAATTTTATCAAAAAGGTGAAAACTGTCCCAAAACACGGCGATAATAATACTCACACTATAGTCACACTTTACAATTACTTTTGGTGGATGGTGAATGCAAATCTGCGGAGTGAGAACGTCCATAGGGAGTCATAAAACAGGGGGAGAAATGCTCATTTTAACAACAAAAGCATCATTCATTCATAGTATGTATTCACTAGTATGTAGTAAAGCGTTTTCTGGTAAATTTTGAGTGGACAACTGCAGGACAAAGTCTTATGGTCACCACAGTAGGAGAGGACATTTGTGCCGGATGAGGATAGGGGATACACAATTTTAGAATGCTTTTAGCAGTACATAGTAATGCATGTTAGTAACAGATACAGTTCGAAATATTTTTAAAATTTGTCGTTGACCATAGTGTATATGATAGTGTATACCATTAACGAGAGAATGCATAACACAAAAAGGTAAGTTGAAAATTTATTGCAATTTCAATTATAGCAAAATGCTTAATGTATAGGGTTTAATACATAAGTTATTACCTGTTCGTGCTCCACCCGATTCAATACGTGTGTAACAGTGCAACCCCTTTAATCTCTCGGGAGTTTATCTCTGGCACTGTTATTGTATATTATACTCTGCATTTATATTGTGCAATATTGTACAATACTAGTGAATGAATACTAGTGAATATATGTGCTACGCTGTAGTACACTGTATCGCAATTCAATCCGCCCAAATATACTTTATGTAAGTTATATATCATGCAACTGTTATGGAGAAAGAAAAAAAAATAATAATACGCGAATAAAATGCACCGCGACGCACTTTTTGAGTCTAATGTTAAGTTTAAGGAAAACTTTCAAAGGCATAGACAGCGATGAACGGTGTTTCTGTATGAGATACTTTTATATATGTTATATGAGGATAATATAATGTGTTATGGTGTGATAGTGCAGGTAAAAAAGCACACACCTAGTACACATAGTACAGTAAAAGTACACGCGCACGCCTTCGACCCCGCGCCCGAAAACTCATTACTCAAATAAATTTCTCTCTGCTTTAGTTATATTTAATAGTAAGGGTATCGCATCACTTTTTACAACTAATGGAGGTGTTCATACATTGAGATAGTGATACAATTAGTCGCTTATCTTATATATGCGGCGATTTGGCTGTTGGCTGCAGAATGAATACGGCAATAAATATAACACTTGTTTTTATGACCACAAATAACCAGAAGCTATTTATACGAAAATGAGAGGAGGAGAATCTCCGAATATTATGGATGTGGATAATATAACCTATGACTACACTAGCACTACACTAGTACTAAATATTATGAGTTATTGTTAAGCGTCAACCAAATGATCTTTAAATAGTTAAGCACCACCACTGATGCTTCTCTTTGGTGCTCATTGAGAGAGAAAGAACCATGCAAAAGACAGAGACAGAGAGTATTTTTCCTGTCATTAGGCGACTCTGAAACAAGATAAACGTGAACTGATTACAAAACTCTATTGAACACACTGCATAGTCATAGTCCACATGCATGGATAATCATCTGAGAAAATGCAACTAAATTAATGCGTATATAAATAAGGAATTTACGATTGTGACAAATGCGATTTTTTTCACATTCTCTATAACTATTCTCTATAACGATATTCCGTGTATTAAAATGCTCTAATGTCTCATCAATATTTTATGCATTATAAAATGTATTTTAACTGTTTTTAAGTATTTCTATAGTCCTATTCATAACCTCCCCCTTCTGTTCGATTCTCTCGAAAATTATGATATCGAAAATGTGTGTATATACATTTTGCCATTTAGTTATGGTTGACATATACAAAATGGATTACTCCGTAAATATGAGCAATAACTTAATCCCAAAGCAACTTTTAAATAATTCTTTTAGGGAATAGTACTAAAGTAGTGAAAGAATGCTACAGGCTTATAGTAGTTAATGTTTTTGCAGTAATGTATAATTTTTAAGCCAATAGTGCGTTAGAGCAAAACTTTAAGTTCTTAAACTAATGTTAAGGTAAGTTAAGGAATACAGCATGTTCCATCATTTCATGCGGAGTTGAATTGGCAGTGGTGGCAATGGTGTAATGGTGCTTCTATGGTGCTTCTGCAATTGGGAGGTGCTTTACCTTCGCATGAAAGGGCCGCGATGTACGCCGCGATTACAGAATTCTCTATTGCTGCTGCCATTGCACCAATCATGGAAGAAGGGGGAAAGAAGTAATTAAAGGGACACCACAACACAACAGCACCAAAAAGATCAAACAAAAAGTTTTTTTAGACTCACTAGTGAGTGAGAGAGAACGAATATAATAAGGGAGTGGTGAATGTCACGCAATAGAGTAGAGGTAACTTCTCTTTCACTCTCATGTCCATCAAAAAAATACTATTCGTTGCATAATATCAGTGTACAGAGTATTCACTATTCTATTCCGGCACAACTATAATTTCACATCACACAAAAAAAAGTATACCCTGTGTTGTGTGTGTGTGTCGTTCGCATGCATGCATCATCTATGCTCTATCCTCTATGCCGCCGTATATTCGATCAAAAAACTTTTTTCTGCGTCTGATACCTTTTTAACGATCGCATCGTCAGCCGCTTCTCTTTCACTACACTACAGCACAGTTCTCTGTTCACTGCCTCCACAGTACTACTCAGTGGAGTAAATCACATTTTGATTAGATCCTATATAATATCTATCCATAGAGGAGGTTATGCTGAAAGGGAATTTTAATGCACAACCAAAAGAATGGGAATCAAAGAACCAAAGAAAAAGCGTGCCATAGTCATACAATGAAACCCGAATACACTTAAACTGTCAGCGTTTTTATTTTTTAAATTAAAGGTTTAGTCAAAAGGAAGAGCATTATTCATGCGAAAAAAATATCCAAAATGATTATTTAATTACACACGCCTGAGATTTATGAGAGCACTGCAATGAGTTAAATTATTATCTCAGCCTTGTTTAAGGGTAAGCTTTTTAGTCCATCCTCTGTCTCTCTCTTTCTTCAACAATGTAATTGTGATACAAATGCTCCCATAGGATTACCGATGAAAAAAATACAGTAAAACTTAAGAGTAAAGAGCAAAAAGGAATAAGAAAAAGAAAAAAGCGAAACACAACGAAAAAAGCACAATTTTGGATCAATCTATAGGAAGACATCAATCATCAAACGCAATCGTGTTGTGTTCTGCTGCTGCTGTGGAGGAAGTGAAGCAAATGCAGAGGACCAAAAGCAAAAGTGAGTGAATCGCTTCAACTTCCATTCTATGCCATCAGCATTCAATTGCAACTAACACTAGAACCACTCTGATGTACAGTATTATTCTTTCGTGTACATGTAGTATATGCTTTCTGTGATAATAATGCCTTTTGGCGTTAGCAATTCCCTTGTTTTTGGCGTATACTTCTCTCTCACTATGTTTTCGATATGCTCGTCGCACTCTCTCAGCCATGTGGGTGTTCACGAGCAAATTTCGCAGTGCTAGTGCTAGTACTGCTAAGAAAATTAGAAATCGCATTAAGGGCAGGTCACGGAGGACACAATCATGCAGAGCTGCAGCTTGAGACTTCTCTCAAGAGACAGCAATTAAAGACATTGATGCCAATGAGCTTAAAGCTCAACCCTATACCCTATCTTTGGCGTCGAATGCACTACTAGAAACTACTACACACTTCTAAAGGCACAAACCCCCTTAAGCAAAGTCAAATGCACCTGCATTTAGAAATTGAGATTGCGATATACGAAAGTTTTATTTCAAATTCAAATGAATGATGGTATATGTATAGTAACCTTTTTTGCATAACCATACGACTAGTAAATGCAAATGCAAATGAACCCCTCAGCGAAAAATACCAGAACTTTGTATGTATGCGTGCGGCGTGTTTAATAATAGATATAGTGATAGGATATGAAAGACTCGAAATCGAATCGGTTGAGGGAAATAATGATTATTTTGTGTAAAAATAAAAATAAAATAATTGGAAGCATTTTGATGCTGTTTGATACTAATTGAGAGTCCTCAGTGTTAATTACACTGCATTGTATTGCACCTTGTAAATGGGGAAACATGTTATGCTGTCATCAGAAACATTAATTATACTTTGTGTTCGTGCATGGATGAGGAAAGCATACATGTGATGCAATGCTATGTGATAGAAAGAGAGGAGCAATGGGGGATTAGAGGGGGAGAATTAGTGAATCCCAAAACTTAGTGGAAGAGACTGGTTCTGGTGTGAGAGAAAATGCACATACAAACACATACACATATACAAGATTCAAAACTATGGTCAAGTTGTATGCATCGAAAAAGTTTGTCTGCCACAGAGGGTATACACAGTATACACACAGAATGTATAGTGCATGTGTATGTGTGTGCGCTTCAAGTCATTCAGTCATTCATCATTTTCATGCACAAAGAAACATCACTTGACAGCTGCATTTGCTCAAAGAATATTTTTAGGGGCAGAATACCATACTATGCTATACTATTGCTGCATTTTATTGATCAGACATTGCATTGCACTTTGCGGTATATCAGTACGAGAGATATAAGTTATATTAGAGAGAGAATGTGAGAGAAGAACGAAAGAGAAAGAATCAAAAGAATGCGAATGGAAAAGACAGTCTCAAATGAGTAAAAAGGACATAGTAAAAGGGACATAGAGAGGCATAGTGAGGCATAGTAGGGCATAGTGAGACATAGTGAAAGAGAAAAAAGAGAAGACGGGAGCAGGAAAAAGTGGTAGCGGCATTTTCCCTTTTTTTATTTCGTGCCATGATCATATGCATGTGCATAAGACAAGTTAGCATAGTATAAGTTAGCATAATACAAGTAACCATTAGACCAAAGCAGTACACAAAACAAGGTCGAAGCAATTAAAACGCAATTACTGGACTGAGCAGAGGAGTGAGTGCACACATTCACTACACGCTCTGTACACATACGTAAGTACACACTGTCAAAGTCGCGATCAGCAGCGCCGTACCAACTTTTAGCTGATTTTTTATTTGGGCAAATGTGTGCTCTCTTCAGTAAAATTTAGTATTACCATCATCATCAGCAGAAGCATCAGAACGCCCAAAATGCTCAAGAGTCCTATAGGTGACGTCATGGTGAGGAGTATGGTAATCAATCATTGCACCAACCAATAGTTATTCGTAAAAGTGACAGCTTTCGGGTTCAACGAAAAAAATGCATGCACAGGCTCGAGGCAAAAGGAATCTCAAAACTTCATCCTCCAGAGAAACAAGAAAAGAGAACCATCTCTAAATCGGCCATTTTTATACATGTTATACACATTCTCTATGAGATTCATCTGAAATGATCGCGATTTCATTTCGATGGCTGTGATCACATAAACAAATAATAAAATGCGACACCTTTTCTCACACAGTTAAGCACTTATCAGTTACATGATGGCACAATCTCTAAGGTAATTCATGTCACGATTCGCATGTCATCACAACATTCTAGTAATTGCACCATAGGCAAACCATAGAACCACTATGGCACATGTATATACATGGAGTGTATACAGAGTATACAGAGCTTACTACTACCGGCAAAAGTATAGCATTGCTTTTTCCCGTTTTGACAAAATAAATTATGAGCGATTTATTTAATGTGCCATTCGGTCGGTGCCATTCGCATCACTCATTTCTCGAGTCTCACTGTGGGCGCGGATCTCAATATATATACCGTATGTAACAGCAATATACTGTAGAGACTGTTAATAATAAGTAACTAAAAATGATCAAATAACGAGGTGATCACCTCTTCTATAACACGTGATCCCCTTTCAGAATATATGATAATTATTAAAATAAATGCGACTATAAAAATATTAAAAAAATAAGAAAAAAAATATTATTCAATGCATGTTTATGTATATGTTAATGTTGTTATGGGTACTGAATGTTAAAGTCTCGGATTTTGTTTTCGTTCGCGTATATTAAAAATCCCCAAAGACGTGTTCGAGTCTATAGCGTTATCCCGAAGCTACACGGTGATGGTTAATGTATGCGTCCCTCCATCCAAATATGCAGTGTGATTTGGGAGTCTCAGGGATGGTCAGCATGGCGCCGATGACACGCAAGTGCTTACTCAAGCATCAGCCATACTATGCCATACTATGCCTTAGTTTGAATGCATTTTCTCTTTTCCACTGTCACTTGGGAAAAGCTCAAATGCAATATCTAATACCATAGATCAGTGAAAATGAGAGAGTATCTATCATTTGGCAATAACAGGGCTCAAATAACACTCCACTTTCTTGCGATATATTGTTTCACAATTCACACAATAGCTGCTGTATAATTTTAACGCACTCATTAAATTGTAATTTACCTTAACTTTGGAAAATCGAAACTAGTATAAGATGCTAGTATAAAATAGTATAACTTTCTTCACCATTCCCTTCTTTCACTCAGATACTGTATCACACTAGCATAGTGTTTGCAAAATGCATGAACTATTTTCCAAACGAAACGAAAATATTTGCTTAAAGTTAAAGGAATCACTTTTAGGAAACGGGAAAGTTTTGTGGTTTACTAGTACTAGTAGTACTACTGCGGTCAAAAATTTGCAATCACCAATTGGTCATATGGCATATTGTAACCGTTTCAAGGATATTTTTGGGAAAATTTATATGAGAAATATGACACATTCATGTCACCCTAGTGCTACAATGGGATAAGTATTGTCCCGATGCCAATGGGCACCCCAACACTTAGCAGCAGGCAGTATAAGCGATTGATATTAATGACTTGTGGGTGTGGGTGGTATAATGTCACCGTCACTGTATCACCCGTTAGCAATACATTTTAGAGAAAACACACGTGTAAAAAGAATAAGATTAAAGGCAGTGAAGTGTATGGGAATAGTGTATGGGAATAGTGAAATGAAATGTGAGGAAAAAAGTGTCACATTATTACATTTGAAATAATTTTGATACGAAATGATATTTTTTCAGTGAAAATTGTTCGCAATAACTTGCAATTCGTTGACCAAATTTAACCTCCAAAGTGAGCCGAGGGTACAATGCCCCCAATGTTGGTTCTACTCGGATAGGTACTAGTCGGGATAGGTACCATTATACTTTTCTGGAAGTAGTATTTAAGTCTAAGTTAGGAAAGGACCCACTATTATATGGCGGTGTGTTGTCTCATGGGAAAATGCATTTGATCACGGATGTAATATCAAATAGATTATAAGTTACTTCTCATTCTTTTACTACTCAAAAAATAACATGATTGCAGTGCCATTGAAGTTTACTTTTTTTACATTTTTGTACATTAGCAACCGGTTCAGCATCGATGCAAAAGAGAGAAATAGAGAATCATAGAGAATCATTTTGAGCTGATGATTCTCTAGAGTCTTCAGGCAGAAAAATAATAAAAAACCATACACATGAATGTCATGAAAACACACACATGATACCCCAAAAGTAGAATGAAAGTACTTCAATAATAATACAATATACAGAGTATTATCTCTTATTGCCTAGTGCCACTTCGCCTAAGGATTCTATGCCTAGTTTCACTTCGCCTAAGTTCTTCTTTTCGCCTAAACCC
>JAQIWM010000375.1:0-10197 GCA_034695285.1 Eniochthonius minutissimus | reverse complement strand
GTATTTAGTAGTATTCTAACTAATATATAGTTTTCAAAAATATTAAATAAAGATCAAACGAAACAAAGGAAAGGGTTTCCCACGGATTTAAATTTTAAAAAACACTAAAATAATTTTATTGTAAAAAATTAATAAAATACATATTTTATAATAATTACGTTCATTATACAAATAATATACATTTATATACAAAAGTGTATTTAAGTACTATTATTTTCATAAAAGCATGTTTATAACAAATTATTATAATTTCTTTTATTGAAAAACTCAAAATAGATAAAAATTATTTTTCAGATTTATATTAAATATTTATTTCAAATATATTATATTTCAAATAAATATTTTGATAATATACAAATCAACAGCGATAGTTTAAAAACTAATAAAACATAAGTGATAATTTTTCTCTTTTTTTTGTAACACGCTCTATTGAAATAAAAGATTTTTTTTACTTTAAATTAATTAAAAACTTTAAAGTAAATGAATTTTTTCGTATAACTAATACTTAATAGAACTAAATAACTTACTTCGTATAACTAAAATTAGTTTTTATGTATTAAAAAAAGGGGAAACAATATTGTCGAAAAACAATCTAGAGGTTACGGACCTTGTACACTACTGCAAATAATTATTATCTTGTTATTTATACTGTAATTATAGTTTATTCTATTATATTATTTGTCATACAAATAATAGAACATTTTTGTATAGTGATCAGTGAATTGTGACAAACATTTGCGTCATTCACGACACATTACGATGATATTACGATGATATTATGATGATATATTAAAGTTTAACTCTGGTATTATCCTTTACAATTGAATACATAATTTTAGAAAAAAGATGAGCATTATTTGTTATATTTTACATAAATTTACAAAATTTAAGAATATTAAATTAATTTTACAAAATTTTTACATAATACATGATCGGGAAATACTTTTCACTTATTTGTATTAATTCTCTGCGCGGCATTGTTTATTCAATTATGGTCAATCATTGTTTTTATGATAACTGATATATTATAGATTAGCATATAATAAATTCATATTAATTGATTCGGTATTATTTAAATTATAAAGGTTTGAAAGTGATGTATGTGCAAACCATTTTGTGCACTGTTTTTTGAATTTCGCGGTGAATATTTTTTTTAATATTTGAGATTTTATGTGTTTTTTCTTATAATGAGAAATTGTTTATGATATTCTTCAATAATATATCACATTTAATTATGTAATATTTTTTTAGGCAAAACGCGAGCGCTTTCAATTTTACCGAAAATCGCGATACAAATATTTTTTGATAAATTTCATGTTTCTATTGTTTAACATTATTATTTATATGCTAATAATTAATCATTAATGTTTTATTTATAATTACATTAAAGTAGAATGTCCATAGTTTAATAATAATTTTAGTTTACCATTATATGTCAGCTATTGTGGTCACAGTTAATTTTGAAAGTTCGGGTCTCTTAACATGGGTTTCTATGTCATGCACAAAACGTTTCACGCAAATATCGCATTCACGCATTTATATCTCATTTAATTCTAAAGTAATTAATATAAGATTAATATATGTTAATCTATGATATATCAGTTATCATATAAGCAATGATTGACCAGAATTGAATAAACAGTGTCGCGTAGAGAATTAATACTAAAAAGCGAAAAGTATTTCCCGATCATGTAATAGTTATAAATGAGGGCTCATATTTTACTATATAATAAAGGTAAAACGAATTTGTATAAAATTATTGGTAGTATGGAATGACATTGAAAAGCAAGCGTAGGTGTAAGAGAGCAAATAATGTTCAATTGATCAGTATTGGATGCGATGTGCTGCAGCAGCATTTTTAGCGAAAATGAGTCATAGTGTTGTCATAGTTTATCTTAGATGTAAAAGTACTGTTATGATTGCATCGCATTAGTGTAACACTTATCAAGTAATGTAAACATAGTGTGTTTTTGGAATTTTGTCAGATCACTTATTTTTTACAGTTTGAATTTAGGTGAGTAACAATTTATTATAATATTGTTCAGCTGAGAGGTGTTTATTATAATTAGAATGGATTGTCGATCAAAATTATAAACATAAATATGGGCACAGGATATTCCCACCTGAGTATCAGGAATAAGGATGTGAATAATAACATAGTTATTGAATAAGTATCGGCTAATGATTAAATACCTATCCTCTCAGAGATTATCTGTAAAAGCTATAAAAAGACATTTAAGGAGAAGAGGATGACTCTTCTCCCACCGATCAGTTTAATAAACTAATACTAAATCACACTGAGCGTGTGACAATATACTTTTAAAAATTTGAGATTTTTTTTCTTAAAAATTTAACTCTTTTCCTCAGCATAAAACAGTGTTGAACTTAACCAATTGAAAGTATGTTTAATGAATACAAATTGCATAAAGAGCTTCAAGAGCTTAAGAAAAAGGAAAAGGGTGAACAAGAACCAACAAATGAAGAGGACAACGATGATGTCGTTAGATTTAAAAGAGGCGATTTAATTATGAACATTACGCCTTTCGTTTATTGTGTTGATGTGGACCGAACTGATCAGTTTTGTAACTGGTGTTTAAAACATAAAAGGTATGTCACAATCATTTACAATTAGTTAGTTTGTAATTTTGGTTTATTGCAGAATATCAAAATTGATTAAGTGTGAAAAATGCGATTATGCATATTATTGTAGCGAACAATGCAAACTCACAGATTGGCAATTATTTCACTCCATTGAGTGTCAGTCAAAATTTGATGAGAAAAACTTACAATTCTTTGACGAATATCACAATTATGATAGTAACTGCAATGATAGAATGGTGCATATCGCTCGAAATGTTGACGCATCACAGTGCAAGTTATTATTTCGATTAATGTGCCGATTATATGGGAATTGCGATTTATTTGTTGAGGAGTTTCAATCGCCAAATGGTGAAGTGATATCATGGCAAAAATTGAAATCAATGCATTTCGACAATGAGAGAGATGTGAGATTTGATGAGAAATACTTGAATATGATTAAATCATTGCAATGCTGTGGTGATATTCTCAATTCGGTTACAATTGAGGACTTCAATCAATTTCAAAAGATTGTAAGCAAATTATATATTAATTTCGTCAATATAATACGATACTTTTATGATTTTCAAGGCACAGCGCTATTATATGATACGGCACAACAAATTTTTGGAGAGAAATGTCGCACGTGCTCTTTATATTGAGTATGCATTATGAATTCTAATTTAGGACTCCAATATATTAAATTGATATTATATTCCTTTTTGTAGATGTGTTCCTTTGAAACAGCGCTGCATCCCCAATGCTGGATTTTACTTTGATGGCATCAATTTGGTAGTGAGAGCATTGCAAGATGACGTTCGTGCTAATAAAGTGAGTGAGCATTATTTTTCAAATGATCTTATTTGACTGTGTTTTTTATGATTAAGATTACGATTGATTTTGATGACGGTAAGAGTTTTTTTAGTCCACTAAATCAGAGGCACAAATTCTATCGTGGGATTAATGTGTGCGATTGCGAAATATGTGAGGCAGCGGTAAATAACATCAAATTAGTATAATATGAGAATGGATTAATTGGTTTATTTGTTAGGCATTATCACGTGCACTGTTGCATACGTGTGGCACACAAGGATGCAATGGAATGCACAATCAGTGGCAAATATACAACTGTGAACTTGCAAGATATGTTGATAACTTCACACTCGGATTCGAGGAAAATATAGAAGAAGTTAGAGAATCCAATGAACTTCTCTGTAAGATGGTCCCTGTTTATCTGGAAGACTTTAAAAAGTAATGATAATCATTTCAAATGTTTAATTCTAATCAATTTTTTAATTATAGGAAAGTTTACAAGAACGGATATTATCCTATCATGACCAATTTGCTAATTCGATTGTTGTATGCTCAAGTGGAAGTTGACGATATGGACCAACTCAGCCAAACAATCATTGATTTAGAAGATGCGTTGAATGTTACACATGGCAGTGATAGTGAATTTGCCAAAGCGGTTGCAATTATTAAAAACCTCCTAAATGAGCCTAATGTGACTCACAATCAAATTAAATTAGGCATTTGGAAAAACTTATTCCCACAGCAAGGTTGGAGGTCTGATGAAATCTATGAAAACATACAACAATTGGAAGCTCTTCAATGTGAAGTCCAACATTTAAAGTAACGTCAATCGATATGCAAATTCATATTGCAAAAATTATACATATGATTTCAAAAATTAATGCTTATATCGTCTCATTTTGTTTTCTCATGCCAAAACATTCGCTGACATTACATTATGAAATTATCTCCGGAACAAAAAAAGAGACATCAAATACTCGAAATAACATTTGGTAAAAAGGAAGCTCTTTGTTCAAATGATAAGCGACTATATTAAGTAATCATGACGATGCATACAATTTAGAAAACAATACCTGTATTAATATTATCCGTGTGTTACATTATATTATTATTATATTTATTATATTATTATTATATTTATTATATTATTATTATATTATATTATATTTATTATTATATGTTATATTTTAATGTTATTGAATTCTATATAAACGATGTCTTTCCGTGGCTCTGGGGAGCTAAAACAGAATAAAATTATGATGCACGAAACAAGTGATCTATTAAAAAGAAAAGTGATCTGCGGGCTACGACGATTTAAATAATGCTTAATATTCTGAGAATTGTTATTATCGTTATTCATTAATGTTACAGTGAAAATAATACTATACTGTATTTCCATAATTCTATACCATACTGTACCGTATTTCCACAAAATAAAAAAATTATTTTTATATAAATGAGTCAAGTCAATATAACAATAGATGAGTTTATCAAATTGTTAAAAGAATATGATTTTAAAAAGAATAGCATAAGAAAATTTGCTAACGAATATAAAATATCTGAAAAAACTGTTACAAAATATCTAAAACAAAATAATATTGATTATAATTCAAGAACATTATTAATACATAAAAATCGTGATGTTAATGGTAGATTTTGTTTAAGTATTAACTCATTTAGTGCTGAAAAAGTTAAAGATAATAAATTTAGGCGAAGCCATCATGAGTTTCACGAATCAAAAACAATTGAGAAAATAAAAATAAATCCTTTAACATCTAAAGATGTTAAGCCTTCGGTTCCATCTAAAAATCATAATTTAAGTGAAAAATCTTACGAAGAAAAATTAAGACGTATTATGATACCTTTTAAATAAAAAAATAAAGGATTTGATTCTAATAAATCAAATTTTAATATTGTAGATGGTAAAAGAAACAAAGATTCTAAAATTTGTTTAAGAAATAATGTAAAACCGTTAAATGAAAAATCTCATCCAATAGATAGAATTATAAATAAATCAATTAAAACCATTTTAATTATTGCAAAGAACTTGTTGAATTAAATAAATAAAAACGCTGTTTTGTTAGTTTCGGATATATATTTTAATTTTCCAAACACCAACAAGTAAGAAACTAGTAAATATAAAGTTGAAAGTTGAATTAGAAGTTTAAAACTCCTTTAATAATTTTGTTTTATTAAGTTATTAATAAATTATCCGGTTCTTTTCCATATGCGAATTGCCATATTTCGTGGTCTTACTTCTCCTCCTGAAATCTTGAAACTTAACGAAAGAAAAGAATTTGAATCATAAGTCCCAGTTAGAATCCGTTTGCTTATTTCTCCTAGAACAAGGTCAACTTTTTCATCCGATTTTTCAAAAACATGCTTGTAAGTTGAGGTAACCGCAGTTAATCTTGGACAATTCTCATTTTGAATTTGCTTAAATGCTGTTGAATTTCCTCCTTCTGCACGGAAAAAAGTCCAGCATAGTCTGAAGTTACATCTTTCCATGTCATCCAAGGCCATATCTCAGTCGGAGATTTCTCGTTCGGAAGTTGAACATAAATGAAACCAATCGGAACTGGATTCTTTTTAACATCTTCGAGAGAACTGTTCAACCGCTTTCTATCCTCTTGAGACTCTTTTAACTGCTTTCTGACATCTTCAAGTGAATCCTGTAGTTCTTTTCTTGCATCCAAAAAAGTTTTTTGTAAGCGAGAAATTGACCAGGTTTGCATTTTCTGACACACAACTAAATTCTTTTTATTACAAGGTTCGTCAATCCATTTTCCAACTGAAGCTTCTTCTGACTGCATTTGTACACATCCATCGTCGATTTTATTTTTTGGACTTCCTTCTATCCAGTTGGTGAAACTTAGTTCTGAATCATCGATCCACTCAAACTTATTACTAGTGTATTTTATTCCAATCCAGACGTTGTCCACAACTTTGTGAGTCTTGAACAAAAGATTAGATAAGAAGTCTTGTTCATCCTTAGATCGAATGATTGGTAAGGTCGAGCTATTTTCCAGTTGGTTGCAACTTTTTCAGCATCATCATATGTTCGGAGAGTTTCATCAACAACCTTAAAGCATTTCTCGTCTTTATATGACTCCCAATCACCACATGGTGAATCCGCAGCCATCAATTCGTCTAAAAATAGACTTCGTTAAAGTTAAAAGATACTTGCATATTGATTAACTTACCATAACATATAGAGAAAATTAAAAGCGAAAAAATTACGTATTGTTTAAAATTTCTCATTATTATAGATTTTAATAAACACTCAAAATATATTCATAAAATAATCAACTGAATATATTAACTACGAAGAAAGACTTAACCTTATAATGATTTAACTCTTTAGAATCAATGTTAATTAATGCAATAGGTTTGAGAAATCGACAGCTGTTTCCTTGATAAGAATAGAAAATATTAGATCCGTTTATTGTATTTCTAAGAATTACAAACAAAATAAAACAATCGTGAGATTGTCAACATAAATTTAATTATAACTATTCATAGATTTTTAAAGATAATAAGAAAAAATGATATGAGCTGATGTCAAGTTTAAACAGAATCAATTAGTTACAAAAGTATATTAAAAACAACTTATAATAAAATTAAGTATTGAATGAGAGATTATCAAGGACAAAGTCTCATGCCATGAGACAATAACCTTGAAAGTTATAAAGACTACCAAAAGTCTCTCTCTGTTTTAGAAGACCAAATGGCTAATTTTATCTTTTTAAAGTTATTCTTTATAAAATATATAGATAGAGATACATTACAAATTTTAGGATATTCTTTACTGAAAATATAAAGTGAAATAAGAAAATGAATATAAGATCTACTCCATTCAATTCCACATTCCTTTAAGAAATCAAAGAAGTTTTTCTTTTCAATTTGACATAATTCTTGAATTTTTATGAGGCTTTGACCGGCTAAAAGTGCATATTTAATGGTCTATTTTTGATGAAAATTCAGTTCATTTCGAATTGAAATAATCACTTCTTTTGCTTCTTTGAGTTTGTCAAAATTGAACTTTTTAATTATTCCAATACTTTCATTATTACCAACAAAAAGACTATTTTTCAACTCTTCCATTAAATGTTTATGTTTATTATTTACTGATTTTGGTTTTCTTTTTGATTTTGACTCATCAATAACTTCTCCATCAGCTTTAGATAGTTCACCAGCTCTAAATTAAAAAATTTTTTAATTCATTTTTTAGTTGTTAATATGTAACTAACTTAGGTTTTAAGTTTCTAAAGTATGTATCGTAAAAGTCTTCAACTTTCACACACCAATTACTTCTATTTTTCTTAGGAATAGCAGTAAGAAGTTTCTTATGTAAATTTACCATTGGTTCCCATATACTATTAGGTAATTCAATAGTAGGATCAGAGGTATCTAACTCATCTAAAAAATACGATCAATTTAATATCAAAAGTTACTTATAATAATTAAATACCTTCATATTCAATTGGAAATAATGGAGAATCCATTTTTAATGCGTCTTATTTTCGCTTCATTCACTCCACAAGTGGAACTCTTGTTTACATTTTTAAAGCACATAATAGTTGTAAAACAAGTTTTAAAGCAGACGAAGTCATCGACAACTTTGTTGGAGTCCTTGAATATGCTCAACATTACTTTCTATAAGGAAAAGAGCAATAATTTTTTTTCTTTTAAAGTAAATAGAAAGCTTTAGCTTTGTATGTGATAAGCATAATAATAGCATTTCTTTCATGAACAAACGAAGTTTCTTTATTAATTGCTTTTAACTTCATTAAATTTTGAAAAAATCATAACTAATATTCATCAATTTAATCTATGGAAACAAATATTAAATAATGAGACTGAATCTTACGCTAATTTTAATATGATAAAATCAGAAAAATGAAATGTTTATACTATCAATCAAACAAAAATTGCTCTAAGTAATTTTGATGATAAAAGATATATTTTAGATGATGGTTATTCAACTTTAGCTCATGGTCATTATCTTATTCCTCAAAGCTAATTCTCTTAAAGGTCTACAAAGTAAAACATATTCAGGAAATTTTAAATATATATTGTTTATTACATCTTTTTCAAAATCAGTTCCTTTTATTTTTTGTACTAATGTTCTTAATTTATCAGTTGACATTTCTAACCTTATATAATCTTCATCATCCATTTCTTCTGTAAAAGTAATATTTCTATCAACAACTCTATATGTTTGTTTTGGTATTCTTTCTATCCAGAATATGATATTATCTGTATATCTTTTTATTTTTTCTTCATTTGTAAAATATTTAAAATAATTTTCTACTGATTCTTTACCAAATTTATCAATATAATCATTATAAAATTCATCATCTACTTTACTTTAAATCTTAATATATAATCTATTTTTCTTATTTATTATAATATTATTTCATTAATTTTTTCACTATGTTTAATTGTCATTTCATGTTTAGACCAGCTAGTTTTTGATATTGTTTTATTACAAAAAAGTACATTCTATTGTATTTTTATCATTTGAAACTTTTTTATTTTTATCAATATTACATTTAGTAGAAACTTTTCCAGTTACAAGTGTTAAAATTGGATGTTTATAATAATTTCTAGTTGTTATTATATTACATTTATTTTTTTCATTATAATAGTTGGTCTTATCCTGTGTAACTTACAGAAGTTTTATTTAATGAGTTGTTTATATGAAAACTCCTTTTTTTAATGTTTGACCTGAAATCATTATATTTTATTAACACAATGAGTATTTTTTATCGTTTTAATAAGAAGTATTAACAATTATCCAGAATGTACTACTCGTTTTTTCCTAAAGATTTATGATTTTAATGTATAAATTTGTTGGTTTAAGGTTGAAAATTCACTAGTATGAAAAATGCGAACTACTTTATTATAGCTTTTTTGATTGAATTTTATTGTAATTTAGGGTAAATTTATTGATTTTTGTGTAAAAAATTGTTAATTTGGTGGATAATTTTATTAGTATGAAAGTACGAGCTCGTACGCTCCAGATGCGCCATATATATATTACTCATTTGTGATTCAAATGATAGATTAAAACAAAAATTGGAATTGTTATTGAGTTTGAGTGAAAAATTAGTGATCGCGGCGTTAATCCCCTTAGCTCAGCCCACCGCCCGGGGCAATTAATTTAAATTTAGTTTCAAACTATTCTCGAGTGCACGAGTTCTCAAACTGTGGCCCGCGGGCCACTTATGGCCCTCTAAGGGCTTTCTTTTGGGCCGTATTATAATAAAAAGATTTCAATTTAACATATTCAATGAATAAAAATACAATTTATTTCAAAAAATCCTTAAATATTTTCCAAAGCTACAAAACTATTAAACTCACAAAATTGCCATGCTTTATAAAAAATAAACATGATTAATAACTCTTTTTGGTGATTTAAAATGACCATTATCAATAATTTTAATTTTAATAAATACGAGTAAAAGGAGAAAAATCAGTGAATCGAATCATATATTTACTAGTAAATTGGAAATTTGTTTACTTGTAAGTAAAAATTTGTTTTAAATTAACGTGGACCGCGACCAAATTTTTTGCTGATTTTTGGCCCGCGTATTAAAAAAGTTTGAGAACCTATGCTCTAGTAAATTGGTCAAATACTAGTAAAAAATTGGTCGCAGGCCACATTAATTTAGAAATTTTTACGCACAAATAAACAAATTTTCTATTTACTATTAAAATCTCGATTCGATTCGATTCATTAATTTTTTACTCATTTTTGTTAAAATTATTAATAATGGTCACTTTCAATAAAGAAAATAGTTA
>JAQIWM010000374.1:0-10198 GCA_034695285.1 Eniochthonius minutissimus | reverse complement strand
AATATAAGTGTGTCCCCACAATACCATTGAATAATCAATAATTGGCATAATAAGTGATTTATACACCATATTTAAACTATTTACAGGTAAATAGCTGCGTAAACGATACAAATAATTCATTTTTGGTTTATTTTTTTACATAAAATAGTATCACCATAGTTAATTTAAATATATAATAATAATCATATATTTATTTGTTAAGAAATTAAAATTTACAATAAATAATAATAATAATGTAATTTTATTATTATTTACTTTGTTATTCCCAAAATTAAAAGTCATTGATAATGAAGGTTAATACACGTTAATAAATACATCATTATAATTAACTTATTATTTACTTTTGTATTTAATGTTAAAAATCGATAATTAACTCACATATTATAACATTGAAAAAGGATTTTTAAAGATAATTATCGGATGATCCTTCATTATAAGGGCATAAAGTGGCGGATCCTTTAATAATTAAAAACTGTAAATATGTCATTTATTGATATTTTAATTATTTATGATGTGATTATTATTTGTAATTTTGAACAGAAATATATTTTAATAATTAAAATTAATAGAACTATAAAAGTATAATTATATTTACTAAAAATAAGAATATTTTGAAATAAATTTTTTTTTTCAAAATATGTACATAAATTAGTAATAATTTAAATATTTAAATAAATTAAATATTATGCAAAATTAAGCAATAAATAGGTCATTATTATGTAAATGACATTATAATTAACACAATGATATTACAATATTTACAATTGTTTAGGCGGAGTTTAAATCAAATAATATTTATTTTTAAACATGATTTATTTAACAATAATAATAAATTTTAATATTTTACAATACTCAATTTAATATAAAAAATGATTATTAACTTTTTATGAATTTTTCTAACAATAGATATATAAAATCTCCATTAAAGTGAATGAATCATATACTAAAAGTAACCATTGAGTTTAATTAACAGTTTTGAGGTAAAATCCGTTTCAAGGATAAGTAAGAAAATAACATTAAAAAGTAATATAAAAATATTTTTAATAAATAATAAAATATTAAAATTCTTGAACTCAATACTCAAATATATTGCGTTTCATTAATTTTAATATACGAATTATTTAAATAAATATAATTGTGACATTTTAAAAACTCACCTTAAACTAGAGGATTGTATCAATTGCTAATGATGATGATCATTAAATTTTAATTTTGTCATTTAAGTTACAGTTACATTTTTGTAAATAAAAATAAATTATTAATTATAATGTATTTTTATTATTAACATAGGGTTAGTGTAAATTAAAATAAATGTAATCAAAAAGTATATTTAAGTGTATTAACATTGAGACGATTACTACCTTAAGGTGGAAGATGATTACTTTCCTGACGCATGACATTGCCAAATGTCAGTTTCCATTTTCAGGTTAATTATTTGGGTCTTTTGTGAGGCGTATAAAATATGTGACTTTAAAATAAATATTTTTTTTGGATTAAAAACTGTACTTTATTAAAATTAATTTTAATTTATTATTATATATTTTAATATTATTAAGTAATTTGGTCCAAATATTTATGATCATTTTTTATAATGGTGAATAAAAAATTACTTTTAATTAAAATTTAGATATTTTATTTACATTTATGATTGATCATTGAATTAAAAATTATATTAAAAATTTACTAATATTATAAATATTTATTTATTTATCGCATTCCATAATCTAAATCACGTTTAAAGGTTATATTTTAATTATTTAAGACTATTAAAAGATATTGATTATTGAATCACTAATTTTTCAATTAATCGCTCATCATTGTCAAAGATGACACCCGAAGGACAATCGGTCGATAAAACTAGAGGGGGGTTATAAACTAGAGGGGGGATATAAACTAAAGGGGACTGAAAATGTGTTCATCGATCATAAAAACAAAATTACAATAAATATTACAAAAATATGATAAAAAAAATATAATAAAAAATAAAATAAATGATCAGAAGTTACAAAACCACAATACATAATTAGCATTTAATTCTCTAGTGGCGGAACCACGTTTCACGCATAATTAAAAAATACTAAAATATATATGCCAATTACACGAATGTATACGTGCATTATATATAGAGGTTTATGTGTATGGGTTTTGTACTTCAAGGTTTTGGGTGTAAACATTAATACGTAAAATTATAATAATACTGTTGCATGTATACATTGCATTTCCCTTTTTCGTGATGGTATTATGGGCATACAAAAAAATTGGGGATCATCAGCATTTTCTAGTATATCGCATCATTTTCAATGATAAATACCGATTTCCCTCTAAAGGTACAGCCCCTTTCATGATAAATTTATGTCTCTAATAATATATAAACATCTAATATATGGGGGCAGATGCATTTTCTTGTCCATCATCTTAACAAAAAAGGTGTGCACTGTATTTATATATATATATACATATAAATATAAAAATATTCATATTAATATGTATGTGAATCTCATTTACTCCCATCTCTATACATATATTTAAGAGTTAAGAGCTAAAGTTAACTTTCACTTTTTCTTTGTTCAGTGATCTGTGCGGTAATACGGTGATTCTCAGACAGTAATAATAATAAAAAATTATAATTAATTATTATTAAAGTGTTTCAAATTAACTAATCTCTTTTTATAATTACTTAATTGAGTAAAGAATTTTTGATGCGTTAATTATTATTAAACTGTAATTGTGAAATAGAAAGTTAAATTTACATTTTTAAGTGAATAATTACACTTAATATTTGGAAGATATTTAGAACAAGTTAATTTAACTTTTACAATGAAAGTTTATGTAAGAAATTTTACAAATAATAAGTTATTTTATAAATATTCTGTATTATTTATTAAAACAATTAACTAATTTATCAATAATTTAATTAATTAATAATTTTTATTTGTAATATTTTCACATTTTATGCATGAATGTAATAATGAGTTAATTATTTAAAAGTTATTTAATTTTATTATTTATTTTTAAATAACTTTTAAAAAAGTTTACATAACATGTGTTATATTATTGTATAACTTTTAATTACAGATATTATTATCGTTAATAACAATAACGTTGTGTCAAACAACACCCAAAGTAGAGTCACCCAAAGTAGAGTCACCCTCAGCAGAGGACATTCTATCACAAGCAACAGGTTATCAATTTTCATATTCCACGGGTAATCATGGTCCTGCACAAATGTTTCGTGAAGAAAAACGTCAGGACGATGGTACTGTCATCGGGAAATACGGTTATGTTGACCCTAATGGACAATTGAGGTAAACATTTATTTACTATAATTTGTTTACTAGTTTATTAGTTTACTTTACAGTAAGCTTCGGATCATAAGGAACAGATTTTTAGCACTATAGTTTTGCTTTTTGTATTTAAATTTGCATATTTTGCACTAATATTTACTTAAATTCTGAGCATTTTTCACTTTTAATAAAAAATAACCAAAATTCGTTTTCTGATATAAGACAATTTCATATGCTTTACAGTGAGTTCACGATACCGGGTCACTGTTGTGAATATTAATGCGCAGTTTTACGCATTTTCATTTTACGTTTTTTAAGTTAATTTTAATTATAAATAAACACAATAATTATTAACATAAAAAAATACATATGATGTACTTAAAGAGAGATAAAAATGTTATCTATTGCTACAAAAATTGCTACAAAAACCTGTTCCTTATTAACAGTACTCATTGTACTTTAAACTGTAAATTAAATTTTATAAATACTTTTTATTATGTTTAATTATTTATATTACAAATTAACGGATTGATTCGAATCTTATCTAATATTAATATACACACATATTGAGTTATTATTATATTTGTGAATTTTTTTATAATAAAATTAATTAATAATTAATTTTATTTAAGTAACGCCAATGTATACATTGAATAAAATGCTAAAATAGAAAGTGAAAATTGAATAATGTGAAAATAAATATAATGTGTATTATTTTAATCATTCAAATATATAAATTAATGTCAAAAAGTATTTAGAGAATAGACAAATGTTTGACTAAAACTAAAGTTTTATATAAAATAAAAATTCATTTCTGTTTATAGTATTAAGACTGTAAACATAGTAAATTGAAATAATAGGATTTATAAGTATAAATAGTAATAACTGTTCATTAGAGTGGTCTGATGTTCACGAGACATTCAACTATTGACTCGTTACAAGTCACTTGTACTCAGTAAATTACCATGTCAAATGCGTATATTTATTTGAGTATACTTTGACCCATGCTTAGTATTGATGTCCTCAATATTACCATGGGTCATATATACAACCAAGTGTATGGTTGCAATAAAAGAAGTTACTTACTAGTTAGTTAGTGAGCGGCAATGTCCACTATTTTTACTATTAGAACATTATTGTGTTGTAGTTATTTACTTCATTTATTATATAATAATAATTAATTTTTACAGTTATTAAATAGTTTTATGCATTCTCAGTTTAAATTTTATAAATACATTAATTAAAAATGTATAATTATTTTTATAATAGATCATCACTGACCACGAATAGTTAGAACTTATAAATATTAAATGTGTTAATTAGTACTAATCAAACTGCGGATATTTGCATACGTGCGTATATCTCATACGAAAAGATATCTTTAAAATAGTATAAAATGAGCACGAACCATGAAAATTAAGTCCTATTTAGTAACATTATCACATGAAAATGCTCTTTTAGCAAATATATAATATATATTTTTAATGTAATAAATATAATATCAATTTTATTTTATTTAAAAAATTATGCAATTAAAGTTCAAAAACTTAATTATTGTAAAATATTTATATATTTATATAAAATATTATTTAAAACTGTAAAGTGTACTATTTTTGTTTAAAATAGTATTAAATTTATTTTTTAAGCACATTATAGTCAGATATTAATGCAGATATTATAAAGATATTGCATTATTTTTATAGTAAACATACAAAATGTTTAAAATAAAGTATTTTTTCAGTATTCACTAATACCAAAAATGATTATTAATATTAAATTAATGTATAATTTTTATAATTATTGCACGTTTATAAATACGCAATATTTATTAAACGAATTTTTTATTCTAATAATGAATGAATTAAATTAACTATAGAATTGTGGAATACCGTGCGGGTGTTAACGGATTTACCGTTACCGGTGACACGGGACCTGATGCTGCCGTACAAAAAGTTGCCACTCAATTGCACCAAAAGGATGAGTCATACAAATTACAACAAAACGCATGGGACCGTATGAAGTCATGGGGTTGGGGCATACCCGACAACTATAATGTACCTCAACCTGCAGCTAATCCACCACCACCACTAGTACCTGCAGCACCGCGACCAAATGTTGTTGACCGTCAATGGGACGACAGATCAAATATAAATTGGAACAATTGGGATCATGGTAAAAATTGGAATAATTATAACAGTCATAACAATTGGAATACTAATAATTGGAATACGCGTCAGCAAACTAGTGGACCATCGTGGTCACAGCCTCCTTTTAATAATTTTAATTCAGGGTCAGGATCAGGGTCATCATTCAATAATTGGGGGTCAAATTTACAAAGTTCGTGGCCACAAATACCAAGTCTGGGTTCAAATCCATTATCCGGTTCACCGTATACTTTCTTTATGATTAATCACGGCGGTAGTGATCCACAATCCCCTAATCATTATCAATACTCTTATTAATTGAATTTATCCATTCTATTAATAATACCAATTATATTCCATAATTATTCTTTAAACACTATCAAAATAATACAATTAATTAAATCTCTTTATGACTGCCATTTAATAACTTTATTATTACGTTTATAATTTAATGGGGTACTTATGCGTTATTTAATACTATTCAATTGGATTTTAATCTAAATATTGCTATTGATTAATACTTAGAAATTGATTATGAATTATTATTATTATAAACGTATTTAATCATTTTGTGCGCGAATGTATTTGTATGACATTTTTTAAAATAAAATATTTAAGAAAAATGTTCAATTTCATTATTTCCAAAAATACATCACAAAATTAATAATAAATTAATTTAATTATGTTTATTATAACTTTTACAGCTTTTTAAAAATAAATTAATATTTAAAATTAATTTTTTAATGGATTAGTAATTTGTAATTTTATTAACACATAAAAAATTATCTAAAGAATTTAAAGTAATACATTACTATTTACATTACTATATTTGGCAAAAGGGAATCGAAAATATTTTTTAATAAATATAATATATTTAGTTTATATATATAAATAAACTTAATAAATTTATACAAAAACCAAAGTTACAAGTTACAAGTAAATTCATAAAAAGGTAAGTTTTGTAATTTATCATTATATTATTCTCATAATACATATGTCTAATAAATGTATAATTTGAATAATTTTGCATGTAAATAGTTAAAAAATATTTAAAATAACACTATTTTGGGAAATAAAACTGCACTTTTTTAATAAAAAATAATTATTTTATAAATACTTTATTAAGATAATTATACAGTTGTACCTCTATACACTGTTTGAGTTTTATTTAAAGCAAATACAAGTTTATGAGGGCTTAAATTTTGAAAGTTTAACTGTAGAATATTACAAACCGTGTAATTATTATTAAATAATAAATTAAAGGTATTTTATTACAAAAAAAATAAATGTTATTTAAAGAAATTTAAAGATAATTAAGAATTTTGAAAAAATTGTTTAAAATAATTGTAAATAATTAATAATAAATTATATTATTTTGAATAAAAATAACTATAAATGTTCACATAATGATTTAGTAATATAACTATTAAGCGTTTTAAATTAATTTATAGTCTTTAAACGTTTATTTTATTTAATTGATATAAATAACATTAGAAATGAGTAATAATTATAATTATAATATTAATTTTATTTTATTTAAAATGATTAAAAAAGTAAATTACACAAATGACATAGTTATGAGTAAATGCATTACAAAAGTTTCGTCAGTATTTTCTCATACTTGAATTATACTCACAATATATATAATTTAAATAATTGTTTGAAAAAATTTACATTTTCTAGTGACGTTAAAGTCGGATTACGACATTCTTTAGCTACAATTAAAGTTAATTGCAATTACCTTATCCCACCCCCACTAAATACTAATTAGACGTGATTAGTCAGGTAAATTCATTGTGTTCTCACGTTTATAATAATCATATTGACCTTAAGATAATAGAAATTATCTTTAATAACATTTCATAAAAAATAATAGAAATCTCAATTCAATGATATGTTATAAGGTAAGTTATTATTATTTAATTTTATTAATATTTTAGAATAATTATTATTATTGAATATCAATAATTTCAAATAATAATATAAAAATAATGATCTAAAAAAATATAATTCCAGAGCCATGACATCAGAAAAATTATGTTCACGTATTACATTAAAAATAAAAAGTCATTTAATAATAAAACAATTTATAATGATTTAGTGTTATTATTACTATTATTATTATTATTATTAATAATGTTCACGGCATATGTTCAATGGCATGTTAATCATGAATCGGAAGAGAATATTATTTTTTAAAACGTAAAACAATTTTCTACGCGCGTTGTTCTTTGAAGAAATGAGATCGCATCACTAGTTTATTAATAGGTAAAGGTACAGTGTCTCCTTAAAAAGACCTTCAGTCTTATACATCTGATTTGATAGTATATCCTTCTCCCCGAAGAACCCCCTTTTAAATATGTAAATCACAAAAATGATTTCACTGTCTGCACGTATGTGCCACGATGAGATAAGAGAATTTGAATTTATATTAGAAAATGGGCATTTCACTCTCTCTCAATTTGGCATTGACCTGAATATTTTTTTAATTGACTGTACTCTCAGTGAGAAAAAAACCATTTATAAAAAAATTGTTATGTCCCGTTTTACCGTGTGTACAATTTTTAACTATTAACTGTAATATAAAAAAATTGTTATGTCCCGTTTTACCGCGTGTGAAATTCTTAACTATTAACTGTAATGTTTTTTAGGCATTTAAATTTATTAGTCTATGTATTGTTGACTTATATTAAAATGAAACATTATTGAAACAATTATTTAAATTTTTAAAATAATAAAAATTTTTATGTTTATTATACAATTATGTAATAAAATGGTTCATATATGTTAAAATATATTTATTTTTTTAGTACATCGAGACATTGTCAAATATACATATATTTGAGAGTGTTATTAAATAATACCGTTTACTTAATTTAATATAATAAAATAATTTTATAATAAATAAAAGATAATAATTTTGACATTATTAAGAATAATATATATTTTACAATATATATTCATTGTGAAAGTGATTTCCCGTAAATTTATTACAAAATGCTATATGTATTGTATTAAATTAAATTCATTAGTTTATAATGTATAATATTCATAGAGACAAGATCCGGAATTCTGTTTCCGTGGAAATGGAATTCCGAAAAGCAGTTTATTATTGGAAAGGAACCGGAAATATTTTAATGATTACACCGGGATTTACCTGAAAAAATATGTCTTAATTCTCATCTCTAGTGAAATAAATATTTATATTATTATACTGTAAATGTTTTTAAACAATTATTTAAATTACATTTTACATAAATATATATGCCATATCAATGGACAGATAAAAACTTTAATTTATATACAAAATAATGCATTTTATAATGTTCATATAATTGAATAGCATTATTTAAAAATAGTATAATAGTATTTAAAATAGTATAATAATATTTAAAAATAGTATATTAGTATTTAAAAATAGTATATTAGTATTTAATAAAGTACAGTCTGTTTTAATAAAATTCAATTTTTATAAATTATGCTCACATTAAAAACACACACTATATTACTGCATTATTTTATATTTAATATTAACGTTATTTCATTATATTAATAAATATGCGAATTAAGATTTGGCAAAACGGGAACAGTATATTAAAACTTGTTTTTTACATAACACCGTTTATTTTAAATGATTCAAATTTATAATTATATACGACTAATGTTTTGATGTGTGCCAAATTAGTCATTTAAAAGGCGGAATTTATAATTACAAAAGAAGATTAATAATAATAAATAAAAATTTAATAAATTCATTTGTAATTTTTTTAAATAAACAAAAACAAATAATTAATAAAGATTTTTAAAAATGGAATTTTAGACCATTATCTAAATCTATGAATAAAAATTACAAATAAATAATAATAAAAATATTTATCTGTTTTCATATCCGCCCATAGCCGTGCTTAAAATTCATAATTTATATTTTTATTATTATTATTAATCATATTTAATTCTTTAATACATTTCAAAATTATAACTCTATTTTAGTATTGTTGTGTATTACACAACAATAATAATGGTATGTAATTATGAAAGTGACACTAATATTATGAATGAATATTAAATGAGACTTTTATGGTAATTATTAATATGAATGAATTATGTTTGGGCTTTACTTTTATTTTTTAAATTTTTTGTTATTTATCTATTTTTTTATTTATAAATCTGTGTCTTTCTTTTGTCGTTAAAATATAATTATACAATTAAATTATTCACATACTGTTTTACAATAAATTTTCTTGACACGGGTGTGTCATCAAATGTTAATGGTGAATGATTTATGATCATACAGTTATTTCCTTTTAATTATTATTAAGAATTTATCTCTGATTTTAGATAAAAATACAAAATTTCTTAATCATTATTTTACATTTAATTATTATTAATAATATGAAAAATAAAAATAAAAATGCACAATAAATTATAAATAATTGCAAATGAATTTATCTCAAATTAAATATAATTAATTCAAACGTTAAATTTTTTAGTATTATCATATCTTTTTATTAAAAATATTTATATTAAATATCTATAGCATTAATTAAATAATAATTATAATATAATTTGATACTTAAAATAATATATTACGTTTTGCGCGTTGATATAAACATATTCAAATACGTTAATAATTATTAAATAATTAATATAATAAATTTTTAATTACAGTTTTTATTTCTATGTATTTTATATGTATATATATATACAGTAGGGCCTCTTTATTATAAACCTCTTTATAGTGAAAACTCTTTATTGTAAATGAAGTTTTGG
>JAQIWM010000373.1:0-10207 GCA_034695285.1 Eniochthonius minutissimus | reverse complement strand
TATACATTTTCACTAAAACTTTGTTTTGGCGCGTAATTTTTGGCGGTTTTGTAATGAGTGATATAGTCTTTTTTATGATTGGTTCTAGTTTTCATGGGTTGTCCCTTTAATGGGGGAGAAAATTGGGGGTCACATCATCCTCAGATGATTTTGACTGCAGCTAAATAATATTTTTAATAAATATAATAAATGCGGTTCAGTTTTGTATTAAAAGATAAAGCGCGTTAAAAAAAATAATTTTGCTGATTATGCGCTTATTTTTATTATGGTTTAAAAAATAATATGCGAATGATACAATAAAATTACAAATTTATTTAATATCATACTCTTAATTTTATAAAAATGAATTTTATAGATTTTCTGATCATATTTTATTATGACAGTTAACTATAATTGTGAATAGTTCTGTCTAATACTGTGCTATTTTAATCTATTAATATGTTTTGAATAATGTGCAATAAAATATAAATAATGCGGTAGAGATTTATTAAATACGATTTAAATAAATTTAATAAATAAGAGTTCTTTTAAATAAAGTAATAAGTATATATATGTTTTCATATACGTTTGTAATAAAGTTTTTATTCATTTATTCACATATTAATATCAAAATTATTATTGTAAAAATTATATTTAAAAAAAATTTACAAAATAATTTTCTGCTTATATTTTTAGTCAATCTAAATAATTTAAATAATATATATAATTATATTAATTTTATATTATGAAAATAAAAAAGTTTTCAATAATACTTATATTATCATCATTTATCATCAATGGTCAGTTATGTTTAGCTATATTTTTTAATTACAATTATAACTATAATTTTTTTTATTAGTTAATAATGCTGATGAAGTCAATTATGATAAAAGTTATAAATTGAATAATAATATTATTAATGGATATAGTGAAAAAACTGATATTCTTAATATTCTTAACATATTAAAAAACAATCAACAATTGATGTTAAATATTAAATCACAAATTTCTAAAAATGCTTCAGATTATCTTTTAAAAATTGATCTTCCACCGAATTGTGCCTCAGCATTATATAAAATTATCACTGCGATCGGTAATCGAGAATTATGGGCAATGAAATGTGAGTAATTAATAGTTGATAATTAATATCTATACAATTAAATTATCAAATTATGGATCATCCCAAATTCAAATTTTTCTAAATTTAAACAGTATCTTTGACAGGAATTAACTCAATTAAAAGCTAATTCAAATTCTCATAAAATAAAAATCTGTTAAAATTTAGTACAACTTTAGGTTAAAATAAATAACTTTTGAATTATTTGAGACTGGGTATTGAAGTTTTGATCAATCATATATTTCGATATATTAACACATGATATTAAATTTGGTAAAAATCGCACCATAGGTTCTCTAGATATGCACAAAAAACCGTCTCCAGCAGATACTCTTTGAAAGTTTAAAAAATCAATATTTTTTTAAACACGCCGTTAGTAATAGGTTTTACATACAAAATTTTACAATAATTAATAAATACATTTTCGAGAAACTTCCAATATTCGAGGTATGGAACATAACCGCACGTACAATAATATAAATATTTAATAATACAGTTAATTAGTTATAATTAATATTCAAGTATATTGACTATTTGAATCATATATAAAAAAGTACCCCCAGGGTTCCCCCTTTTTTATATATCCCAAAGAAACACTAAGGGGTGATCAATATAGTATAAAATCACCCCATAGCCTTAGGAAAAAAATTTTAATTATTTTTTTACAAACAAATTATTAAGACGAACAAAAATATGATGTCAAATAAAAATTTGCCTTTGGATGCATTTAACCCTTTTAAAATTCATTTTTATCATTTATTTTCAATATACAGTATTCTTATTCTTAACTAGAGTGCAATTTTAAAAATTTATAACCTGTTAAAAAACGCTGTTTATTTTAAAAATAAATGAATATTTAACTGTTATAAAATGCTAATCAGATGTTTATAAGTTCCTTGTAATGGATTTTTAAATTTTTTAAGCATGTACAGAATGGTCCACTTTAGCATTTTACTTATACCTAATTATTAAAACATTGCAAATAGTTCTACATGAAATCGTTGATCATTCACTGCTATGCGCAAATCAATTGTTTGTCCCATATTTCCTGAAATATTAATTAATGATTTTTAAGTAATTTCATTAATTTCATTTTCTAAACGAGAAATTGTGCTATTATTTGGGTTATTATTATTGCGAAATTTTTTATTAAATTTAATCCGACATTTTGTATAAGAATTTGTTTTGAAATAATACGAGATAATAAAAACTCTTACTTTAATTGTATGTTCCATTTTCATAAAACAAACAATAAACATAAACATAAACACTATTGGTGATTTGTGAAGAAATTAAACCACGGTGTATGACCTAAATTAGCAAATGTACATTTGTAGAGTACTATATTGATTATAAATGTGAAATAATGCTAAATAATTATATTTTTATTTTAATCATGATTTAAAACAATAGGCATATTAAAATTACATTATTATTTGACACTATAGCTGTTCTTAGCAAGAAAAAGGCGAACCGAACAGAACCGCTAACAGGAGTTCTTCGAATCGAATCGAACCACGAACCGCCTACGCCTTATAGAATCGAACCGTGGATATCCGCGGTTAACCGAAAATTTAAAATTTAAATTTAATTAAATAATTCAATCAATAATTCATTTGTAAACATAACGCAATGCTATCAATATATTATTATCTTTCTTTTAAACAAATATACAGTCATTCGTTCATTATATGATATATAGCTTTAAAATTATTTGTTTATATAAGTTTCAAATAACATTTAAAGATATGCGGTTCTTTGCGGATATCCGCGATCCGCAGACCTACGAACCGAACCGAACCGCAAATTTCAGAAAATTACGAACTGATCCGCTGATCGGTTCGGTTCGGTTTGACTCGAACAGCTATACTTGACACGTGCTCTTCACAAACGTTTATAAGTTTTTAAATATGTCACCTGATATCATTATATATCCATTAATATGAATTTAAACAAAATAGATCATTTTAAAAAATTTACCCCCCCCCCCTCCCTCCTTAGAAATGTTCCAAAAACTCACATAATACCCCTATGAGCTGAAAATTTAACCTATATCATTGCTTTAAGTAATTTTAAGTTTGTTTAATTAAATTTTACAATATTACATTACGTTTTTTAGTTTATGACTCAATGGGAAACATTCTTCCATCGGGAATTTTGGATATTATGAGAATGAGTTTAGGAGAATATGATGAATGTGTAAATATTGAAAATCCAGTGAAAAGTAACGCTGAATTAAAGGTCAAAGGTCAATATTGTTTGATGAACTTTATTATTCCATATCCCGAAAAATACACTTATAATAAATCGGATCGTCTCATTTGGGATTTACCTGATCATATATTAAATTATATCGATGACATCTTTGATTATATTAATTTAATCGATGGAAAAATATTTACTATAGGAATATGTATTCCATCGCAATGTAATTCCAAAGATATTGAAGCACTTATTAATCAAAGTAATTTTATATTATTATTTAATCAATTACTAAATCATATTAATTTTATTATTAAGTATTGTTTCCCATCATCCGAATGCCGATTCAAATTAATGGATGCGTTATTAAAGATGAGAAGATTGTCTTCGACAATTATCAAATAATATCAATGTAAATATAATATACAATATATACCGATTTATAGGAAGACAGTCCGCTTACCATATGAGAAAAATTAGAAAAGGTGTATAAATATAGAATGTTGCAACTTTACTATGGGTGCGGATTATACGCACATAAATAAATATTTATAAATGACTTGTTAACAAATTTATTCATATTTTAATTATTCAAATAAATAAATCAGAAATTGATTGACTTTGTAATGTCAAAGCACAAAAATATAAATTTTGTTAATTTATAAATCTTTGATATCAATAAATTTTTCTCATTAAACGGATTAATTTCTCTTCTTTTGCAATTTATATTGTTTTAATCATAAAAATGTGATGCAAAACTAGTAATGAAATATACAGAATGTTTTAATATCAAGATTTTAATAAAGTTTTAGTTTCAAGTGCTGACTATAGGATAGTTGCGAACTGTACGTAGAAATAATTTAAAAATTTATGTTCTTCACGGTGCGGAATATCTTCTAATAAATCGATAAATTTATATAATTGTTGTATAAATTTTTAATTCTTTAAACTTTAAAAGTGCAATTATAACAGTATTGATCATGACTGTATTCATCAGTAGCATCTTTGATTTTTATTTCAATACACGGTCATTAAACCTTAAAAACAACAGTGAAATATCAAATAAAGAAGCATCATATTTAAATCTTATGACAAAATCATTTTCAATATTTACAATTAACCGATCACTTTTAAATTCATCATCACATCGATTTTTGTGTATTGACAATATTCGGTTTTTGGCGACGATTAATATAGTAATTCATCACTATTATTATGATAATTATAATAATTATGTAAATAAGAGACAAACAAAAGTTATAGAAGAATTGTATACTGATGGAAAAATTAAATACATATTAATTAGGAATTTTAATATTGTCGATTTGCATTTTTTTATCAGGTATACATGTATTACTCAATTTATAAATTGTTCAGTTAATTTTTAAAAATAATTACAAATTACAATGAATATCAGTACATTTTACGCATAATTTATACTTTAAAATTTGATAAAATAATTTAATAATTATTTATTTACTATTTAGTGGCATTTCTTTGGCATATGCGATGATCTCGCGTTTGGAAAAAAATAACGGTCATTTTAATTATATTAAATATTTATTACAATTATGGATAAGAATTACACCGCCAATAATTGGCTCAATATTAATGTTATATTTATTACCACTTTTTGGTGATGGTCCATTATGGAAGTTACTAAATGATGATGCAATTAATTGCTGCAAAAATAAAATAATGTCCGTTTTACTTTATTATTCAAATTTTGAATCATATTCATTATTAAAAATTTACGTATGAATGATTAAATATAATATTTAATTTATATTATAATTATTTTTTATTTTTATTTTTATATAGTGCAACTCTCCAACGTAAGTGTAGTACTATTATAAAATAACATTATTATTACACTTCAGCAATGCATGAAAGTATATTATGTTGCCCAAATAGTAATGCGACCTGCGCGCTGTGTTAAACTTATTTGGTTTATATTAATGAAACAATGTAAAAGGACACAGAATAAGATCACATGAAATATATTTTTAGAATAAATTTACAATTAAATTTTTGGCGATTTTTTAAATTGAACATATAATAATCAAAAATTATAATTATATAAATTTTAAAAACAAAAATTAGAAAAAGCATTATGATTATCTTTGGATGAAATCGTTAATTCCTATTGAATTGAACCAATTTTTGGATTTAGTTTAAATATGTATTGCTCTTTATTAATCCATGATATTTAAATGATGCGCAAAGTAGAACCATGAAATACAATTAAATATGATGATGTATAATCAGTACGATTCCTGAAGAACCATTGTTCAAAAATAAAATAATATTTTTTGATTTAAATAAAACTATTATTTAAAGAACATCATTATAAAGGATCAAAACTGAAAAAATGAAAAAAAGTTTTCACTATATCTTAAATGCGAAAAATATTTTTAAATGATGAAATCGGGAGTTTTTTGATGATTTTTTATACTTTGTATGGAGTTTTGAGATTTTGAAATTTATTATTAGTGGTCTGTAGAAAATGGTATGGTGGTATGATACCCTAGAGAGTTACTTTTAATAACTATAAGGCTACAATCCAACAATGCTTTATAATATGCGAGAGTTGCAAAATTATTAGGGCGATCTGATACATGCATTACTATTAATCAATAATTATGTGTTCAAAAGGACTCAATAATTTTTTGTATTAACCCGACAAATGGTGTTGTAATTATAATATTATATTATTATTTAATATTATTATATATTTTTTTATTCTAAAATAGTTATTTAGTTATCTTACACTATAGCGCCGTTAGATTTGTAATATTACATAATGGCATTGTTGATGGTAGGATTTTACAAAACCATAGATTAAAAAAAAAAATAAAGACAAAAGCAATCATTAAACAAGTTTGTATAATATTTTTGTATACTATTTCTAGTTGGTTTTCGTCAGCATTGTTTCAACTCTGCGCCGCTGCTCCTATTATTATAATTCCGCTTTATTTTTGGCCTAAAAAGGGAATCATAATAAATATAATTACAATTATAATTGGATTTTTAATAAATGTTTTTATTCGTTATATGTTTGAAATAAAACTTATTACAGAATTATTACAAATGGATTCTATTATAGATGAAGTTCTAAATTATTTTTTATATTATTATTCTTATTTTTATGCACATATTTCTACTTTTTCTTTTGGTATATTAATTGGGTATATAATTAAAAAACATCCAAAACTATACATCGGTGGTCCAAAAAGTGAAGCAATAATTGGAATTATTAGTATCGGATTAACCGTTTGGTCATTGATTTGGCACCGAAAATGGGGTTCAATCGATGATGGTTCACTCGAAAGTTTACTATTAAATAAATATAAAATAAATGAACCATCATTTATCAATGGTTTACTTTGGACAATATTTGGAAAGTTTTTTTGGATTATAGGATTTGCATATATATTTTTTATGTGTTGCACCGGAAGAGCACGTAATTATCTTTAATATATATTATTTATCATTTTAATTCTTAATAAAAAAATTATTTTTATTATTTATCATTAATTTTTTAATGCAATTTTACACTAATTTTATTTAATACCGCACCGGTACGCCGGAAGAGCATGTAATTATTTTTAATATATTACTATTTATTATAGAATTTTTTAGTAATTAATAAATTAGTTTTATTTTTTATCCCCAATTTTTTCTAATGCACTGTTATAATAATTTCATTTATTAAATCATTAGCACGTCTCAATCGTATACTTTCATGGAATGGATTCTATCCGTGGTACAAATTTAATATGGGAATTTACTTATTACATACAATGGTAATTTACTATCGAATATTTTCAACGAGAGATTTATACGTGATAAATGATTATCATATGGTATAGATATAGAATAATTATTAAAAATTAATTCATTTCATTTTATATTTAGATGACAGTAATTGTGTTTGATTTTATTATAACTTTCATATTATCGTATATTTTATACGTTCTCTTTGAATATCCATTTTCAAATATATCAAAACATTTGTTTGAAAATAAAATTCATAAACAAAAGTTAAATTAAATAGTGATTCTCTCATTATAAAAACAAAATAATTGTAAAACAATATTCGATAACAAACCCATGGGTTTATACACAATATTGCACTTTTATAAAAGTTATTTTTGTAATTAAAAAGTTTTATTTTAATTCAATTCAATTAATTAAATATAATATTATTAATTATTATGAAATACCATCAAATTCATCATCTGATTTAATGTAAAATAATTCACTAATTTCAGCGTATTGTTCAAATTATGTCTATTTTCATCATTCTCAATTTTCGTTTTACAATTTAATAGTTATTAAAGTTAATTTCTGTAAATTAGTAAATTCTATGACTATTTTTAAATTAAATCACAAATTATTCATGAATGTCAATTATTAAATTTAATTACAAATTATTAAATATATAAATATATAAATTATCAATTATTAAAAAATATCGCAATGTACAGGGTTGTCACGAATGTTTTACCCGGTGGGTTCAGAGAAAACCACGATTAATACATTCACATTACAGTCTTTTGGAATTTTTATTCCCGTATCGCCGAATGTATACTCCCCTGATGCACGTCGGAATAACACAAATCCGAGTGGAAAAAGAGTAAGTGATTCTGATACAACAGCGTCGAGATATTTAAGTGAATTTATTGTTTCATAATCAATTATGTATTAAAAATTACAGAATAAAATTAATATTATATATATATTATTATGTTGGGTACCAAGTTTTGCCAAGAAATAAAATTGTCGATAATGAGGTTTATGTTGAATTTCTGAACGATGTGGTTGCCCGATATATACGACAACACCGTATACGGCGTCCAGTCGTCCTTCATGACAATGCGCGACCACACAAACATAAAAATGTCAAAGCTTTCTCTCAGAGACATCGATAGGAAGAATTGAAACACTGACCTTATAGTCCCGATTTAAATCCCTATGACTATGATGGTATTGCAAGAATAAAGCGGCCTCTCAAAGGAAGAAAATTCACTAGTGAGGCTGAACTTGTGGACGCTTATGATTCAGTTATCGACGAAATGAATATTAACCGTTTAGAGCCCAATGTTCCCAAATGGGAACATATCTTTTAGTACTTATTAGTTATTTACCTTTGCATAGGTAAAGGTAAATGACTAATAAAAAGGTACTAAAAGGAAAATAATTATGGGCTCTAAACGGTTAATCAGACACTGGCATTCAGCACTTTCCTCAGCGTTGGGAACAGGTTATTCAGAATGAAGGGGGATACATTGTCTAATGCTAAAATATCATGTTTCTATCTTTAATCGTTTAGGAGATATGAATTTGCAATTACTTTTGAACCCACATAATAAAAAGGCTGCGGTTGTAAATTATGCGGTAAATTTTTTTAATTAATATCACTTAACTAATTTATGTTAAACCATTCAGTTTTGTAATAAACCATTTAATGCGTATTAAATTAATATATAACTTGATATTTGCACCTTCATAAAAATTATTATATTCGTTAAAAACAATTATATATATTGAATTGATTGTAAATTGTTTAAATGTCGTATTTAGATATTATAACTGTATTATTAATACTATTATTATTATTTATATGTATTTTTACATTATTAATAAAGTTTAGTCCAAAGTTTAACATGAAATGGACTGCATATATTAGGGTGTGTAATATATATTGATTTAATGTTATTAACTTTTTAATTACTATACATAATTAAATCAAATTTTTAATTAATTTAAATGTATTCCTCCGCCATGTTTATGTACATGTCCCTGTAATTTGTGTGTCCATTAAATAGTTTATTAAATTCGAGAGTGCACGAAACGACCCCGAATCAGTTTTTATTTGATTCAAATAAAATATATAAATTTTATAATATTATGTATTTTTTAATTATTATGTATACATTAATTACCTGACATGATAATAATTTAGAATTTATCAAAATAATTAACAGATTTACATTTTTTAAATTGATTTTATTTCACCGCTGCATCAGTTTAAAAGTGTATTTATCCTTTTCCCATGTTAAGCGTCAATAGTAATTAACACTCATTTGTTTCGATGCGTCTCAAAACTTATAATTATCATTATTATTATTATTATTATTATTATTATTATTATTATATTATTAATTATTATCACCATTTCTTTAAATTTTCATCGATTTTGATAAAAATTAAATGTATGAAACCCTTACATTAAATATATTAAAGTTTTAAATCTCTCTATCAAATTATTTTCGAGTTGTGGTATGGGCCCCGGGGCTCATACGCCGGCTTTCCTGTAGCTAAACATAACTGACCATTGATGATAAATGATGATAATATAAGTATTATTGAAAACATTTTTATTTTCATAATATAAATTTAATGTAATTATATATATTATTTAAATTACTTATATTAACTAAAAATATAAGCACAAAATTATTTTGTAAATTTTTTTTAAATATAATTTTTACAATAATAATTTTAATATGTGAATAAATGAATAAAAACTTTATTTAAAACGTATGTGAAAACGTATATATACTTAATACTTTATTTAAAAGAACTCTTATTAATTAAATTTATTTAAATCATATTTAATAAATCTCTACCGTATTATTTATATTTTATTGCACAATATTCAAAACATATTAAATTTAATAGTATTATTTCAAACTTCGGTTTAACCCAATTGGTTAAAGAGTATACTTATCCCGCGTCACCGCTTATGAATTGCCAAAAGTCATTAATTGATTTATTAATTGTTAATGATAATGATATTATAGAAAATGTAAAAGTAAAGGAAAACATTTCACCATTTTGCGATCATTTTACAGTTCATGCAAATATTTTAATTGAAAAATTTTATATGAAAAATGAAAACAC
>JAQIWM010000372.1:0-10208 GCA_034695285.1 Eniochthonius minutissimus | reverse complement strand
TGAATAAAATAAATAAAAATTAATTGCATAATAACAATAAATATATAATAAATGCATAATAAATATTGGAACAAATTATAAAATGAGATAATTAAATATTCAATATATAATTAAAATGCCTCAACACACATATATAATACTAATGCACAACAATGTAATAATAATACATAACACAATAACCCGAAAATGAACGACATATTTCAATATTTTTCATGTTCCCCTTTTTCAGTATGATCATCCCCCATTCATATACAAAGTGGAAAATTTGGATCCCTTCAGCAGTATACAGAGTGTACACTGTACACTGTACAGTATTTTCTCCCTGAACAATCTCTTTTAATACAAAAGCAAAAAAACTTTCTCCAATGGTACTGAAGGGAATTGACGAAAAGAATGGAGAGAGTATTAAGCAAACTGATGATTTCCCTCTCGATTATCATCACAACAGATTTGGTATATATATATATACAAAGAATATATATATATATATATAAAGAGAAATTCCAATAAAAATGTGAGAACTTTTTATAATATTACGCTATTTTAATGGTTTTAAAATTCTATAATCATTATGTCATATTCATCTTTAAACTCTTCTGTTAATAATAACAAAAAAAACCATCGATTTTAACGATAATATTTACATCATTATATATAATATTTATTTAAAACTCCAATTTATAGATATTTTTTATGTAAATATTATTTATAAATAACATTATTTATAAAATATAAATTCTTTTATATTCCGTGCTTAATCTTTTATCAAAAATAAAATTGTTAAATTTAATTATTATTTTATTATTTATTCTTTTAATTAATTATCTTAATTAATTAATTAATTATTTTAATTAGTTAAATTATTTATAAGAGTTAATTCTTAAAATACTTTGAAGAAAATGTAACGCGAAATTTTATCCTCAATATACATTAATTAATATTAAATATTTATTTAAAATGTAAATTTTAACGTTAGTTAATAATATTACGCAATTTATAAAATATTTAATAAAATGAAATAAAAGGGAAAATTTTGTAAAAATTATAATCAAATAATAAAATAATACGTCATTGATTATAACCATATTCGCACATATATTAATTTCAATATAAAACTCTCACGAAATAAATATCACTGATTATACGATCATAGTAATGCATGGTGATAGTAATACAGTCATAGTAATACATGGTGATACCTCATGAATTAGGGTTAGAAATATAAATATAAATAAATACATATAAAAAAATGGCATTAAAAATTCGTGTTCATTAATATACAGTCATACTCAAGAAGCATTACGCTTTAGGGTTGAATATTAAATGAGATATACAGACATATAGACAATGATTTGTCTTACTTTTGGTTAACTTTTCATTTAATCGTTTTTTATTATTATTCAGTAATAACTTAAATAATAACCTTAACTTATATAATACACGTTTTTTTGTGAATGGTATTGTGTGTTTAAAGGTAATATATTAAATAATAAGTTAATTTAAATTGAATGAAAATAAAAATAAATAAAATAAAATTATATTCGCTTTTCGCTTACTATTCGCTTACTACTTTTTTATATGCGAATAACAAATTTAATAATAAGAAATTGATTAAAATACGAGGAAATTATAATTACATTATCATCATAACTTTTTTATTTTATTTATTTTATTAAATTTATTTTTCCATTCATTTAAATTAATATTCATTTCTCATAATCATATTTACAACAAAATTAACGAATTGTTATATTATATTATTCTTTTTATAATAATATTATTGATAATAATTTTTATTATTATAAAATTAATGTATTATTTTATTATATTCGTGAAAGATGCATATGTAAAACCATACTTAATATTTATTATTATTATTATTATTATTATTATTATCAAATTAATGATATCTGAAGTAAAGTTATTACACAACAGCTTTACATTTATTCTTTCATTTAATAATCTTTAATAATAATATAACATATTTATCTGCGGCATTATTCAAGCATTTGGCATTATTTAATATGAATCTGTTAACTTTTTTTTGTGATAATAACAGATACACACAAAAGTTATTATTGAATCACATCAGAGAATGAATAATAAAAAAAAATTATGAAAAAATTGACGCAGACCATGGCCTTGGAACAGGCATTTCAAAACTCGACTCTAAACCCTAATACCAATTCACTGATGTAATAATAATAATAATAATAATAATAATAATAATAATAAAGTGATAATATAATTATAGCAAAAGATTTTTTTCGGGCTATGAAATTGTTACTGTATAAAGGTATTAGAGATATACCCAAAGGGGGGTTAAGGTATAGAGGGGATGAAAGAAGATACAAAAAAGAGTGGATATATAATAATGGTAAAGAAAAATCGGCAGCAACAATGGGGATTACACAATTTTTCACTGCTCATACTGTACTATGTACTAGTATTAGTGTGTGATGTGTTGGACCATGGGCTGGACTTTAAATATATTACTCTCAATAGAGAGGGCCCCGAAATTGGCACAATACCATAAGTTCTTAATATATGAGTTCTCATTTCTCTCTTTATTATTATTTAACATATAAATGTACTATTAAATTGTGTGATTAAATTCATTATTATGGGTGTGAAGTTTTTTCAGATTAAAAATTATAATATTATTAATAAAAATAACAAATTAAAAAAACCAAATAATAATATTAAAAGGAAAATAAATGGATATTAAAAAAGTTGTAACATTAACTATTAACTCCTTTTTTATAATTATAATTACTTTATTTTGAGCACAAAATTCAGCACAAATGTAATGAATTAAATTCATTTTATTAAATAATAATAAATTATTATTATTAATAAATTGTTTTTCGTTAAAAGTTTTTTGCACTCAAATCACACGCATCTTCAATTTAATAATAATAATTTCATTTTATTATTATTATATAATATTATAGAATAATAAAGAATAATATTAACATGATTATTATTGTTGCACTGCGCTTATCACAATCTAAGGGACCATTAAAAGTGCAGAGTGCGCATATTTAATCATTTTGACCTCTCTAATAACTCACTGAAAATAACAAAAGAAACACACATACAGAACTTGTCTATGGGCAACACTTTTAATACCGTATTAAAAATGGTTTAAAGAAATTTTTTTCATTCAATTTATTTTTCATTTGGTAATGTAATGCATGTTAATTTAAAGTTTGCGTTTTGTGTTGCTTCTGATACTAGTATCGTATTGTGTTGAATTTAAAATATCTTTTTTAAGGTATAGTTTAAGTAAAGTTTAGTATATACTTCTTAAGGGGAGACCCTTTTTAAGGTTAAACTTCACTCTGTACTAATCACATAATGGAGATGCAAAATGCGGCAGAAATGAAAAGACGTTTTTGATCTAACAAATTTGGGTCAGTGGGTTATTAAATATTACATATTACTAGTAATGTAATGTGTGTAGTATATATAATACTATTCAATTGAAGGCGATTGTATCTTTCACGCGTTAGAAAGAGAGACATTTGTAATAATCATTTTTTTTTTATTATTAAATCGCTTATTACCGCTGAATTTAAAAATCACAATTATTATTAAATTTATATATAATTTATTACATTTATATAATTTATATAATTCAGTAAATGTATTGCCGTAAGTAAAGTATAAAAATTATAAAAAGAAAATAAAATTATTTATAAAAAGAAGAATAAAATGAACCGTCAAAAAATGATTCGCTTTTAAATTTTCAATAAATAATAATAATAATATTTTATAATTTATAATTTATCATAATTTATAATTTGAAGAAAATGTTTCTTTAGAAAAACGCCTTTTCTCAGAGATGTCATCCTTGAGTTTGATAATCATTTTGGACTCACACTGTGACTATTATCATAATATCATTTTTTAACATTTTATTTTTATTTTATTTTTAAATATTTCATTCACTAATATTAATACGTGACACTATTTTTTCACAATAAATTTATTGAGAAACCGCGAAATCAATTAACTAATTGATTATTGAAAACTGTGAAAACGTTTCACTGTATATACCCTCAATTTTATAATAAACTTAATAATCACTTTATGTATATAAAAAAAATATTATATGACCCCATCTTAAGTATCCAATTATATTATAAAAGGGCTTTTAGGGTCTCGATAAATATTATTATTATTATTAATATACTCTTATTAATAAATAATATTTCTCATATAAATTTTTATCTTTTTAATTAATTTATTAGCATTATTTATCCTTTATACTATTAACACAATCAATAACTATTTCCTAATTATCTGTTAACTGTTTTCGTAATTTTCAATTGAATACTCTTTCATTAGAAACTCATTAACTGAAATATCAAATGAGACAATAGAGTCTTCTTTGATACTGTTTTTAGTGTAAACTTCCATTAGAATCGCTTTTAACATACAATAAACGAGTATATTGTATTATCTTATGTATTATCTTCAATCCGCTCACATTTTCTCACCATGATACTGATTATTAAGCGATAATTTATTGGCACAAAGATTTATCTGAAATACCCGAGTAACATCTAAGGGCAGACAGTGTGTTATAGTAAGCGTATAGTAAGCGTATAGTAAGCGAATAGTAAGCGTATAGTAATAGCAAAAAAGAGAAAGAAGTGCTTTTCTCTTATAAACCCTCAAAAAGTACCTTTCAACTCAATAGGAACTCATACACTAGTGTTTTGTTGGGATAAAAATTGAGTCATTTCCGTGGCAATAATTCGGGTGAAATTCGTGGCAAAATGCGAACGATAATCATTTTTTATACGCGATTATCAATAATGATAATGATAATTCGTGGTAATGATTTTGCGGACACAATATTATTTTCGGACACAATTACGGGAGAAACATAAACAAAGAGGAAATTCATAGCTTCTAAAGAATTTGCGTGACAAAAAATTAGTGATCTTCAGCTGTAGTTTCAGAGTATATACATACAATATAATAATAATAATAATAATAATAATAATGACAATATATAAGTCTCTTTTTGATTCTCAATGGCAATATGTGAGGGGATTTTTTTCTTCATACGCTTTAACGATCGATTGCAAATAAAGAGACATTTACTGCTGTTACAGTGTATATCAAGAATATAATACACATACAAATCCATAGCCTCTCCTTTACTGATGGAATATTGAAATTGATTGCTAAACCATGGCAAAAAGATCATAGATGATGATAGGGAAGTGATGGAAGTGAGTGAAGGGAAAAGGGTTATAAATAATCGTCCGTTAATTGCATTAAATTAGGATATCGTGAAATTCCTGTTTTCTTTTAACGGCAAAATAATTATTTCATAGTTAAATATGTGTGTCATTAATTAACTTCAATTCATTCTCTTTTATATTTTTTTATTATTATTATTATTATTATTATTTTTTATAATATTATTATTCATTCATTAATAATAATAACATTTTAAAATAAATTATCAGTTATTCTTCAGGCTAAATACACGTATTAATACCCAATTTATCATTATTTTTCATTTATTAAATTCATGTAAAATATATCATCATTATAATCAAATTAAAATTGTAAAATTTTTATAGTAACAATTTAATAAAAATGATAAATAATTTGTAAATTTAAATTAATCCATTAATATACATTTATGGTTATAAATGATAATAAAAATTAAAAATAAAATTAAAAAAATAAAATTTAAATTAAAAAAAGTATTGGCGTAGTCTTTGACGTCAGATTAAAAGGATTTGATTTAAATCTTAAAATATTAATGATGTCAGAAAATTTTTTTGTTAGAATTACGCAATACTATGATCTGATTAGCATTTTATATATAATTTATATATTTATATTAATATTTATTATAATTCATTTTCACCCACGATAATATGTAAGAAAAAAATAAAAAATTATAATATTCGAATATTATAATATATGAATAAAAAAAATAATAATAAGAATAATAATAAGAATAATAATAATAATACATAAAAAGTAAGGAATAAAAGTGACTTCCTAAAGCAAACTAAAAATCTTAACCCAACGTTAGTAGTACTACAACACGTATGCGGTAATATACAACAATATATTATGGAATAATAGTAATATATAAGAAATAAAAGTTTTTTTTTAGTTATTTATCTCATTTCGAAAGAAACGAAATAAAACACCATTCGAATGTAATACAATTGTACCATTAAATAGTTATTATCGTGAAAATAAAATGGTGGGAAATGAAAAAATAGAGGGGAATAAATTACAAAATAAAAAGGAAGAGTTTTTTCACTTAATACTGCCTCAAGTAAAGGAATTGTAACGATTATATCAAACTCTATAAATGAAAGAAAATAAAATGCGACATCATTAATTGACTATACCGTAGTAATAAAATTGAAAATAAAAATAAATATAACTAACAACAGTTACATATTATATAAAGAGTGATATTTTTCTATGCGTTTCTCTGGTAATATAAAATAACAGTGCAAAGTGTACAAATGATTAAAACGAACAAATTTTTATCAATTACAATGGGCACAGCTAACAAAAGAGAGACAGAGTTAACCCCAAATGCCAATTATACGATATAATGTTAACTGTTAAGCAGTAATCATTATAATCACTATAATGATATGATTCGCATTTTCGCTCTCTTATTCCGTACGTTGAGTGAATGTTTTAGTTTAGTTTTTTGGGGTTTCATTTTGGCACTGAAATACTGAGAGAAAATGAGATTCTAATCTGTTCTTTTAAGAAACGAGAGAGAGAAAAGGAGAGAAGGAAGAGAGAGAGAGAGAGAGAGAGAGAGAGAGAGAGAGAGAGAGAGTTCCTTTAAAAAAAAAAAATAAAAAATGTTAAAAAAAAACTCAGGCATTAACATTAGCATTAAGCATCACTGAGAGGGTTTTTAAAATCTTTTTGTAACTAAAAGAGAGAGACATAATTTAAGAAATAAGAGAGATAATATAAAAAACTAGTTTTAGAAGAGTTAAGTTAAGAGAAACAAATTAGAGACTAAAATAGAGGTGAACACTCTCTGTGAAACATATTGATAATGAAATTAGTGTATGCATTTTTTTGGCTCACAGTGTATACATACACTGTGAGTTGACTGATCTCGAAGCGGAGAAAGTTAATAGAGCACATCACAAAAGTTAAATAAATTGTATTTTGCGTTTTTTCCTTTATTATATTCACCATATTATTATTATTATTATTATATTATCATTATATTACACGGTAAATAGAAACACGAAATGTATACTCTTGTAATCCGCAAATGTGTTAAGAATACAGTAAAACTTTATTAATTAATTGACCTCTATAATTAGAAAAGAATTTCAAATTTAAATGCATACGATATTTGGACATATAAAATTTACATATTACACTATCACAGTGTCTTTATAATTAAGAAATAATAATTATATTATTAATTGAGTAACGGATGATATCCCAAAGGGGTATTATATAATTATCAAAGTTTTCCTGTATAATGCATATGAAATTAAATGTAATTTATAATACCGCACTTTGAGAGACAGACACTGACTTTGATAAAAAGGTATATGCGCGTACTCTTTTGTATTATATAATTAATCTCCATTTGTTGATTTAGTTCCAACTGCCGCTATTATGCCACAGGCATTGTATACACCTAATATTACATTATATTATATACTTTTCATATATTATTATATTATTATGTCATTGCGTAACATATTAAAACCATTTTATATGAGATAAAAATTCATTTGAAAGGGATCAATGAATTTTTAGGGGCAAAATGTGTGTATCATATTCAATATTATTAAATAGAATGTTTCATATTTAACAAACAAATAAAATATGAAAAAAATGATAATTGTTATGCAAAATCTATAAATGCATATAAAAATTGTTTAATAAAGAATAACACGTTAACAGTGAGTTAAGTAAAGCAAAAAATAGGATTAAATTTCGAAATTTTTCTTTATTTTTATTTTTTGATTTTCTTCTCACGGAAATGAAAAAGGGGCATTACTTCACTATAAAACTTCAGTATAAAACTTCACTATAAAAGGCTGATCTTAAGAATATTACATTTTTTTCTCTTTTCAAAGAGCGTGCGAAAGGGATGTATATAATATATATAAAGAATAAAAGAATTCGATCGCAATATTATAATATATTGTATTATAATAGGGTGAGTTTAAAGCATTTTTGTTTCATGGATATGGGTGAGAAACAGAAAATGGACATAAAAATATGACATCAGTCGGAAGGTTTTTAGATTTAACACATCCAATAATATATCATTATTTGTATGGTACATATGTACGTTATATTTTTTTTGTGAATGTGTGTGTGTGGATCCAAATGCCAAATAGCATCTGAAAGTGAAAAATATTTTGTTATATCCCCAATATACCCATACCCATGAAATAAGTTTCAATATAATAAATCGTTCGTTAGTTTTTGCACCACTCACAAGTATCAAATTGGTATTAATCTAATGTCAAAATTATTGGTATTCTCTCTCTTTTACTATACTAATATATATACAGATTGTATATATATCGTATATATCTAGTGATAGGCAACGACCCCAATTTCCTGTAAAAAACTAAAACTACACCATCGTAAGGCATGCCCTTTGCTGAGAATCAAGGATCTGGTCTCTGACGCTCGACAAAAAAAATGATGGTTCCAAAATGAAGTATATACATGATGTATAAGAGAGCAATGGGGGGACGGGGGTGATTAACATCCCCCTTTTACTATCCCTTAATTCGACCCCCGGTTTTGGGGTTTAGTCCAAAGTTTGTATTACTTTTCATGTGCTATTAGCATTAGACTTTAACCCGAAGAGTAACCCTGCGTTAGGGGTTCCGAAGTAACCCCTCCTCTATGAGCCGTGACTCACAAATTTACTATTCAACATTAGCTTTACTTTTGGTAATAGTTATTTCCAATAATTTGAGTCCATTCAAAAAACAGGACTCACACAATTAAAGATGATTGAGATTTGAATTTATAAATGAGAAGCGATGTGCCGGAAAATAATGCTCAATAGTGATTGAAACACGTACGATATTAGTAAAACACACATATTGGCAGTATGTGTATGTGTGTGTGTGTGATTATGGCAGTTCATGAATGTTTATGAAAATGAAATATCACTCTAAAAGTATAAGAGGGATGATGAGATGATGAGAGGATGATGATGATAGAGGGAGAGGCATAAAATGAAATTTAAAACGCGCTGCAAAAAGAAGAGGCGCATATTTTTCATAATAATATAATATATATAATATATATATTAATAAATATTACGATGCTACTGAATGATGAGACATAATAAAATATAAATAAAAAATTGTTTCGAAACGAACATCCTTTTTTGTTGTGTGTCTAAACACTAAAAGAATTTTATAATGTAATTTATGTTATAAAATATGAAATATGTTCACGTTTTTTTACATAAAATCATTTTCTGCAATTTTTATAAAAGATTTTGATCCTTTTGTTCATTGTATTAAAATAAATATATATATAAATTTATAAAAATAAATATATTTATAAATAAATTTATATAAATATATATATATACATAAATAAATATGCCGTACACTTTAGACCTTTTCCCATAATACGCATTTTAAAGTGCATTTTATGAGAAAAACAAAAAATAAAAAAAAATAAAAAAAAAATAAAAAAAATAAAAATCCATTTCCCTGTAAAATGATCATTTTTCTCAATTCAATCAATTGACTCACCAATAAGTTGCTTTTCATGGATAACATCACTAAAATCGAGTCCCGAATTGATTGATATTGGATGCAGTGAATTCCATCGGTGGTATTTACCATTGTGTTCTGATGCCATTATACTATTATTATTGGCCATTGCAGTATTGTTGCTGTTGATATTATTATTATTATTATTATTGTTATTGCCATTAACATTAGCATCAGGAGCGGTTCCGATGATGGCGGTTGCTGATGATGGTAAAGATGAGGGAATCAATGGTATGACAGTGGAAGTTCTTAATCCGGTCATCCAATCGACTTGATCGGTAATCCATGATACTAAATCACTTAATCGGAGTATTACTTTTTCGGATGCGGCTAAAACCTCGTGCTATAATAACAATTGAATAAAAGAAAAAGTTAATAATTTAAGTGTAAATCAATACTTTATTTAAA
>JAQIWM010000371.1:0-10216 GCA_034695285.1 Eniochthonius minutissimus | reverse complement strand
AATGCAAAACAGACTCTGTCTGACTTGGTTAATGGGAAGACCTCCTCTGGAAGACTTGTCCCAGGACCGACATTTTCTCACTACTAACCGTATAATTTTAAAGCTGATATTTACCCTTTGGGGTGTATATTTATTGAAATTTACACTGAATTAGAAGATAATTTTGATGTCGTTATGGCATTAAATAATTTGCGTAACGGAAAATTACCATCAAATTTTTATCAAAAACACAAAGCTAAAAATGTCGAGAGATTCAAATATGCAAAAATATTTGCAATGAAAATGATTGAATTTAATCCTAAAAATAGACCATCGATAAGTGATGTGATTAATGATTCATTTTTAATTATTGACAATAATGGTATGCATTTTATATTAAATATCACGTTAATATTTACTCATAATTTGGCTTTTTGTAAATTAATAATAATCAAGTTTTACACATTACATTAATATTGCTTTTTTTGCATTCTATAATTTTAAATGTTTTATAATTTCAAACATTATGTCGGTCTGTTCTTTTAGACTAATGTTATTTTTAATCAAATCATATTAATATTGTTGTTATAAAATTAAATAATATTTGACTCAACGAAACTTTATAATTTTAATATTGTAAATACGTTATACTTAAAAATCTGTATTTTTTTTGAAGAGAATCAAATGAGATCTCTGACGTCTCAAACTGTTCCGAAGAATCGACAGTCTGATGATGAGTCTGTTGCCATAGCTTCGGGCGGTATGGAAAAGTCATCGGATGTCACAGGAAAATACGATTTCGCGATTGAAGTCGTCGATCAATGGATGAGATCGGACATCGTTATGCAATTGATTGACATGAATGCGTATCCAATAAATATCATAAGAGCGGCTCTCGATAAGCGATGGTCAATGACACCACACATCAAACAGCAGCCTTTTGAGTCCTTTGAACAACTCTATAATGCTGTTTCTCAATGGAGAAATACATCTTTAAATGAGTATGATCATAATCATAAATTTGTTTCAAAATTTAATTGATTTTATTTACAGAGTATATTCGCGTCCTAAAAATGATGATCAATCATTAGCCATTTCGAGTGATGAAGAATCGAGTGAATGTAAAAGTTCAGCTTCATCAGCATCATCATCACCTCCGCAATCAAAATTACCAGAATTATATTTAAGTGATCAGAAAGAAGACGCATCAGAGACGGTATCATATTACTCCTCTCATTAAGCTAAGTTAAATGAAATTTTATATGACCAGATCCGGTACACTTGACCTTGAAGTTATCAAAGCTTTAGCCGGACGCGACGCGTCTGGGGATCGTTTTAACGGTTTTGTCGCTGTTTAGGCGGAAATCGTCATGTGATAGGGTTAAGTGAGTACATCATTTAACTCATCTTGATGAGAGGAGTAAAATGATACCCCACTTGTAGGGGTAAGATCAAAGGAGGTCACAATACAAGGTTAAAGGTCAAAGGTCACGTAATCGGGTCAAGTGGGATATCGTTGCTTTCAGCTCATCGAGATGAGTGTAATGATATACATATAGAGGGGGTAGGGTCACAGGAACACCCCTAGACCCAATAAGGTCAGTGTGACCAAATAATAGTTATTGATCTGCATTATTTTGAATCATCACAATTGGAAAAATTGGCAATGATCACTATAATTTAATATAATTTGTCAATTAATATTTTAATTTATAAATTTAATTGTTAATAAATATTTGTCAATTGTTGATAAATTTATACATTCATATGTCCTCTTAACATGTAATATTTAGAATTTTATTAAATCGATTTAAATATATAAATAAAAATTTTATTACAATAATAGATGTGAGAGACATTAAAATGGGATAACCAAAAAATATTTAATTGTAATTAAAAATCTGCAAATCAAATTCATACAAATAAATATACGATACATAGATAAAGAATAGAGCATTAAAATAAAATATGTTTATTTAAATTAATTTAATTAATTGCCGATTAAAAGATAAATATTATATGATTCCATAAAAATGATTATGTCGACAAAATTAAAATAATAAACATTTATTAAAAAATTTTTTAAAAATAATCTGTAGCATTTTAATTTTAATTATAGTGTTGAATAATAATAAGACAATATTAAGGTACTAAATGATAATTATTAAAAACTCAAATAATCTGTAATAAAACCATAAAATTTTAGTAAATATAATAATCTAAAAATAAACTAAAATAAGTTTGAAATATTATATTTTAATAATTGTTTGACACAGGATAATAAATTTATCAAAAACTAACAAACAATTATAGGCAGTTAATATATTTTTACATAAAAAATTTCATAACACAATTACACTTAAAAATAATAAAAACATATAAGAGGGGTACTTGCATTTTAAGCAAATGTATTCGTATTAATATATTTAAAAAATTTTAAAAAATTAAGTTTAGTTAGTTTAATGGGAAATTAGTGAAGAATTACCATTGAGGATCGTGATGATAAACATCACTGATGATATTAAACGGACATATATTAAAAGACTTAAATTATCATCACAGAGTAAGAGTGTCATTTGTGATTATGGAAAACATTTGTGTGTCATTCATTTTCCCGGAGCCATTGAAAAGAATGATTAATAAATGATTAACTCAATAATTACTATGCTCTGATACTAGCCCATGGTTCATAAAGTGTGTCTCATGTTATTTCATGTATTTATTTCATATCTTTTAATTATATATTAATTTTTAGAAAATATAATTCCTTTTTTTAAATAAAAATAATTTTTGTTTTAATGTGTGTAATTTAATCATTAAATTTTAATTATATATTAAACTAAAAATATTGAATAAATATAATATTAAATAAACAAATTTTGCGATTATCATGGTTATTTTTAATATTAATATTAATCAATTATATAAATGAAACTTAAAATTTATTGTGAGATATGTTTCTCTATTAATTTTGTAATTTTATTGAAAAAATCAATTAAAGCAAATTATTAATATATATAATTAATAAGTGACAAATAAAAATTATAAATTTGAAAAATTTCAATTGATGTTATTTATTTAATTTATTTAAGTATTTAACATTATTCAAAACTTTTAAATCCACCATTATACTTTACGTAATTTTATAAATACATACGTTTACATAAAAGTAAACATGTTTAGTGTATTTTACTTATTACTTTATTAATCTAAATACTCTTAAAAGATCAGATGTTTGTAAAAAAATTAACTTTTTATAGTGTTGAATGTTTTTCATTTTTTATGTTCAGCAATTTTAACAGTGCATTTCGCATATGGGCCCAGGGCTAATACGCGTTATTTTACTGTACTTGGTATGTAAAATATCTGATCGTGAAGTTAACCACCATTGTGCATCTTCTATTATCCATCCCAATTCTACATCTTCAGTAATTATTTTTCAACTTTCAATATAATTTGCATCTCTCATCATAATTATATAATCATTATGCGCTAATGATTGTAAAACAATTTCCAATGTTTATATTATTAATTACATTTTTTATTTATAACACTTTTTAAAATATTAACTTTTATTATCGTAAATAAAATTTATATAAATTTTACAATTATACAATTACTGTATTTTCTATTATTATCATATACAAATACCACAGCATTAATTATTATTTAAATATTTTCAAAATTCTTAAGTATTCTTAATATTCTTAATTCTTAATATATTAATTTTCAAGGACATTATTTGCTTAATTTTGTGATTATTAATCGCGGATTATTAATATTTATTAAAATTCTAATGAATTGTGATAATATCAATAAAAATAATAAAGTGTTTTATTTATAATAATTTAATGAAATATTGCATTAATACAGTGAAAAAATCCATTTTAATATAATTTAATATATTAATTTGATTTAATAATTTGAGATAAATGCTAAAAAACTTTTTTAGCTTTTTTTTTATTCATGCATGTATAAGCATTATTTAACATGTTACAAAACACATATTTTCTTAGAATTATTTTAAAATTGTTTTTATAAATTAAAAATTTTAAACAATTTCTTGGAATATATATTTGTAATCAGAGTTATCATGAGTATAAATATAAAAGAAAATTATAATTTTAAAATATTACAGTGTTTTGCATATTTCATATGATATTTAAGTGATTGTAATTAACTTACAAAATAATATTTTGGCAAACTTTTAACACAGTGTAAGTATATTTAAAATATAACTATTTTTTACATTATTTTATAATACATTGACAATAATACTCCAAAAATTAATTTGTTTTTAAATATTTGAATTATCCAAAATTTTTTTAAATATAGAGGTTTAACTGTAAATGCATTTTACGAATTTCATTATTACATTGTTTTAAATAAAATAAAGTGTTTTTGCATTTATATTTGCGTAACACTTATGAATCAAACTCAGTTATGATTCATTCATTTAATATTTTTTTGTAACTCACATACAAATGCAAAATACTTTATTTTTGATTATTTTGAATATATGGTTTTGTGAAACCATATATGCAAAATAATACTCATATCGGTATGCGTATGTAAGAAAAATGTATCGTGAAAAATAAATTCACTGCAATATATTTTTCATTAAATCATAAAAAATTAATAATTGTTTAGCATTTTAATTAAACAATAGCGCAGTAAATACAAAAATCAGACCACACAATGATGTTATTATCTGAAAAATATCTAATATTTAAGCGTTAAAGGCCCTATTACATCACAATTTTAAGTATTATTTTGAGTGATGCATTTTTGTCACATATTCCGTACCTTTTCGCAAATATTTTGCATTTTTTTTGCAAAGATTTTTGGTAATATTTTAGTATATTTATTAGACTCAATACGTTTGTCTAAATCGGGTGTAAAGGAGGATGCCAAAAATTGCCTAACGCGTCACAGGCCAAAACAGGTGTCAATCGACAGATCTTGATGAGTAGATCAAAGTTATCAATGGGCATAAAGTTGTCAGATGCGTCCGTCAAGAGTTATAGGCCACAATAGTTCAAAGCGTCGGTCGCTCGTAATTCCTTTGCAACGCATGCAAGTATATTAAACCTATATATCGTTGAAAAGTACTTAACAAGACGAATTTTATGACACCATACTCAACTATGTAGACCATGGTTACAAGTGGCGCTAACTATATATTTATATAAAAATTGGTAGGGCTTTACTTTGGAGGCTACGCCCAAATGGAAGGGGCTACGCCCTCAACATATATATCGTTAGACTCACCTCACTGAGCTAAGTTCATTGATACCACAGTTGCGCCCTAGGGCCAATGGGGAAAAAGTTGGGCCTAAGTCCCTAGGGGCTGGATATGAACGATTAATTTATATTTTCTGTATATGTGTTTTTAGAAAAATTTTTGTGAAATTTTAAACACAAAAATTATAATTAATTATATATAATACATTCAATAACTTTTTTCGCATTATAATTAAATATGTGTGTATATAGAAAATTTCTATTAGAAATACTCAAAATTGTGATTAATCGTATACTCCGACACTTAAAACGCGTTCCCCGAATGTTTAATTGATCGAATTTATGCACTCCGACATTTTAGTTAAAGAATAAGTGTTATTAATCGTTTAATGACTTGCACATGATTAAGTTGATAGATACGAATGAACTTTAAAATCTAAATATAATAATAAAATTAGTGTCCAAAAATCTATTAATTTTATAGAAAAGGAATTACAAAGTTTTGTTTGTTTATAAAAACGGATTACAAATTCGTTGTTAAAAAGGTATTAAATAATTAATGAGATAATGAGTCATTATGATCCTCCGTTGTACGTCCCTCCATGGCCCTTCTCTCCGCCATCAACTCCCTCTCCGCCACTTTTCCGGCGTCAAACCCAGTCTGAAATTCAGCCTGAAATCCAGCCGTATACCCAGTTGTCCAACCAGATTGCACTGACGCCCGACCTCTTGGTCCAATTCAAGAGTCGTAGTGACTTCTGCCGCTTTTCGGCGCCTCCGCTTTTTTGCTGGAGTCTCCGACTTTTTTCACCTGCGCCTTGGTCCGTTTCTTCCTCTTTTGGTTGATATCAACGTCAACCACTGTTTTGTCCCGCTAAAAGAAGAAATAAGGCAGTTATTTAATTAATTAAATTAAAATTAAATCATTTAGTTAAAATTAACTATATATTTTTATAAACCTTATGTTGATCAAGAACAAGAAACAGTCCATGATGTTGTGTATAAAAGTGACGCCATATACCATGATCCTGATCCCAGGTTCTACCGCACTCTATAAGTTTATCAGGATCATTGGGATCGATACTCATAACGGGACAAAACTATCTTCGGATATTCTTGCGAAAACAGTGCTTTCGCAAAATCTCGGACCAGTTGAGTCCGAATGAAAAAGTGACTGTTGTCCCGTCTTTTAGTTTATGATTCTCTCCGCCATTATTACAAAATTGTTCCTCATAATGTTTGATGATCGTCTGAAGATCATTGGAAAGGTCCTCATTTCGTGGTCTCCGCCCTTTTGACCCTTTAAATAAATTAAATAACTTATTATAAATTTTAAGAATTTATATTGTTATAAATTTATTAACAATATACAAATAAAATTTTCAATAATCATTAGTTCCCCCTTACTAATTAAGCACCCCGTCGTTTCTTATTTTAAGTATCCTCTCATACACAGACGTAAGTTATTAGTATGATGCGTGTCTGAAAGTTATTAGTATCATATGTTCTAAAAGTTATTATTATGAGAATTACAATTTACTTCAACAGTTAATTAATCAGTTACAATTATTTAGTAAAAGTGTGAAACCCCACATAGGGTTATATGAGGGCATGTATAGTTATATTAATGTCAATAACAAGAATTAGAGAGTTGATCTGAAGTGATTAAATTACTCAATGAAACTGATTTTCAATTAATAATTATATTTCAGGAAATTTACTATAATTATCACCATACAATTATTAAATTTAATGATTGAAGTATTTTAAAATATAATATAAATAATATTACAAAAGCGCTACAGTTTCTTTTGTACAAAATTGGCCGAAGAAAATTAATTTTATAATATATTATTAAATAATACATGTAATATTTGTGAGTCAACTGCTAATTAATGATTAATTATTATATTTTTTGAGCGATAAATATGTATTTGCCTTAAATTAACGAAAAAAAGTTATTATTTCCGAAAGTCCCTTAAATCGTACAAGTGTAAAGTTATAATTATCTATTTTTATAGTTAATTTCGCAGAAAGTATTATATTATAGATCTGATTGCAATTATTGAACTTTCAAAATAATAAATAAAAATAATTATTATTTTAATTTACAAAACATACACGACAATGCCCAACAGCTTATGGCATGAGATTTTATAAAAGTAAAAAGAGAATAGAGAATAATATTATTTTCAAAATTATCAATTAATAGCAAATTATTATGAATAAAATTTCTTATCTTTCTATGGTTTGATTGGATGTTCATAAAATCGAGGAATTTAATAGTTGATATGGACAAAAATGAGCACATAATTAGTTCATAATATCGAAATTTTCATAAAACCGAAATTTGATAAAATCAAAATATTTTAACATTTCTTTCTATAGTGGACCAACGTAATCATAAAAATAAGTTCATAAGAACGAGATTTTCATAAAATCAGGGTTAATATAATTGAGGCCCCACTGTATATTATACTATAATGTTTGAATGCCATTGAGTTATAGTGTAATGGTAAATGCCATAGAAATATTATAATCAGTTTTTTAAACTCAACGCGCGATGGGTTGAAGCACTAGCTTAATCAAAGGCCTAAGAATTTAATTATTAAACTTAATTTATATAAATATACAGTTATTCATTAATAATTTGAAGCATATTTAAGAAAAATTAAGTTAATTTTAATTAAATTTAAATGACAATTAAACCGTTCAGTTTTTTATAATTTTTACTGTATATGTTTATGATTTTTTAAAAAACGCAGTACTTAATGCATAATTCTGTAGTATTTATAATGAACGATTGGAACATATCGACCGTTGCATTCTCTAATAATCGGGAACTTATTTTACTAAATATTTTATTTTAGAATAAAATACATTTAATAAATCGAATTTAAGAATAATATCAAAATACATTATAAATATATTTAATATAGAATATAACACATATTCTTTCGTGTTTTTAAACATTTTTTATAATAACATACAAATGAATACAATACAAGTATATCACTATTATTATACAATTATAAATTTTAAAAATTATTTCTGTAAATTATATAAAAGAGTAATAAAAAACATAATATGATTAAAGAACAATGCAAAAATTATTTGAAAATAGTTTGCAAAATGTTTTTACTTTTGATTAATTCTTTAACTATTAATAAATTAAAATTTACTTCAAATTATGAATATAAATTTCTGACTTTACTTTTCAATGCAATATTAGTTTTAATTTACTTTTTTATTAATAATGACAATTTTTAAAATTTATGAGTGTATAATAAATTTGTGATGCAAATGTCAGCAAAAATTAATTAAATTAATTAATATCACGTTATATAATAATTATACTAATCAGAGTAATAATTATTGTATGATAATACTATGTACATAAATGTATAATTATATTATAACGTTTGTTATATTGTAACGTTTATTTTGATATTATTACAAAAGTAAACATAATCTTCATTTATATAGGGTCATAATTATTCATTTATTTTATTTTATGATTGTATTTTATTATTTAATTACTATTTTATAATTTTAATATCCTGTAAAGTTATGATTGATACGTGCACTTTTTGATAAGCAATAAAAGACAGGAAATAACACGATGTTCGCGATTAAAGATAATTATTTCATAATAATTTAGTATATTTCGATCCTGTTTTGTAGGATGCTGAAGAAGGGTTTTATCCGTTTTAAAATTATACAAAAGAAGGATAACATTAATTAATTATTAAAATTAGTTATTTTAATCATTCATGTTTATCATTGAGTCTTAAGTACCGCGCGATAATACTTAAACTTTGCAAAAGATAAATATGTTATTTATATGTTATTAATGTTGTGAGCATATGAAAAAAGAATGTAAATGATTTATTAATAAAGAGTTTATGTTCATCTATTGAGTAATTTTATTTAACATTAATTAACACTACGATTTAAAAGAAAATTGTAAATTGCGTGACAATATAAAGAGAATTAAAATTAAACATTATATTAAAAAAGTTTTAATATTATTTAAGACAAATGATACAATTTATGGTATTAAATTATTAAAATGAAAAATATTTTGTATATTTTACTTATATTCGCTTTAATAAATGTTAAATTTGGTATGTTTAAGAATTTTTTAAACTTAATTTTATAGAATAAAATTTGATATTTTTGTGTCAAAAGGGGATTTGAAATCAAATCCAGCGTTTAGTTGTCCTGAACGCGATGGAAAGTTTGCACATCGTGATAACTGTGAACAATTTTGGCACTGCTCAAATTATATCCCGTATCTAAAGGATTGTCCCTTAAAGGATTCATATTCGAGTTTGCACTGGAGTCAAGATTTACAAAGATGCGAATGGCCAGAAATTGCCGGATGTGAGTTCTCTGTGTCCCCTGTCCCAGAGTAACTCAGTCCGGGGGGGGGGTCGCATAATGTCTCGGAATAAAAATTTGAATTTAAATCTTACATAAAATGATGGAAATTTGTTATTAAAGTATTTTCAATTTTAACATAAGAGGGAATTATTTTATGTCAGCCCACCTGTGTTAATTTTAGAATCAAAACTTGGAGTATGGAAGGAAATTATTACCTTGGTCCCGCCTTAGTGTTTTCTTTGTCCCGATATGAATCAGACAAAATATGGTCACCCTAAATATGTATAAAGTGTGTTGCAATAAAACGTTAAATAGCATTATATTATAATACTATAGTCATATTCTAATAATTTTTCTAATATTAATTAAATTCTCTATTATTCTTAGATCTTAATTCTAAATTATTTTATTTTATCTATTTAATTATAGTTTATGTAAATATAAAATAATATCATGCAAATTATTACAAAAAGTTAAACAGAGATCATTATTATTGATTTTTTTAAATGTAATACATCATATTACGACATAAACACTTATTATATCACTTAATTTTGTATAAATTAAATAACATTGTTTCGCGTGTTAAATTTTTAAATATAATACA
>JAQIWM010000370.1:0-10230 GCA_034695285.1 Eniochthonius minutissimus | reverse complement strand
AAAATGAATTGATTTAATTCTAAAATGACATGATATAAATGCATATGTTAGAGTATTGTTGACAATATATGCAAAACTTTTAATATGATAAGCATCTTCTATGCGTGATCACCATGAAATGATAGATAATGCATTAGTAATCACTTTAGCAAACGGTGGTACGTGTGCCACTATTTGCTTTAATAATTTGCCATTTGTGACGTGTCATCGGACAGATGATTAATGATTCTTTAATGTGATACACATTTTGTGATTTTCTGATGCTTCATCCCTAAGACATCTGCTCAATGGTGATAACTAAAGTTATATTCCATACAACTGTTAATATGTTTATAATAACCTGATAAAGTCGATTGCAATCGATGAACGTATATCTGTATATTTTCGGCATATCCGAGTGATTTTCACCAATCACTAGTTATAGGATATAATATAAAATTAAGATAATTAAGAAGTGTTAAATGTTTGTCAGTAATGTGTTAATTGGACTCATATTATAAAAAGCACTCAATAATTAGAACTTTTCACGAACAATGCACCACTATAGTATACTTGAATTTTATCTAAAGTACTAAATCATGTATAATTATGGTTAATGCTAATATTTTACAACTATATTTTCATGATAACCTTTTAAATCGCTGTAAAATATAATATATCTTAATAGAGGCGTGAATATCCATGCAATTGCCATAATAATAATTTTCCATATCATATCATATTACATCATATTATACATTAATACCTGTATATTAATACAACAATGTACTGAAGTATTATATTTATTACATTAAAGTTTGAGGTGAAATGTTTTTCGATGCACCACGAGTATCAGGTTAATACTCCTTAAGGATCGAGATGATGTTCATCAAGACCTTGAACATGTATCTTAATGCTGATGATATTCCTTTCATATATTTTGGTCGTATCCCATAATGTCGATTCCCAAAATGTCGATTCCCATAATCTTCATTCCCATAATGTCCATTCACAAAATGTCGAAACGTCGGGTTTTATGTTTTAAAAACGCAATATATTAATGGTTATATAAACATGTATAATTTAAATTAATTATAAAACAAATACAGCGATTTCTGTAAAATTTGAAGTAATGAGTTAGAAAAGTTTATCCGTTTGTATTTACATGTGATTTTGTAATGAAATATAAATTAAATTATGAATTTAATTAATAGTTTAAACCCCATTTTGTCGACATAATGAGACTTTGTTATAATTTCGACATTTTGGGAATCGACATTCAGGGATAGGACCATTGCTTTTATATAATATTTTTGTCCAATGAATTTTGTATGACATGCAACATCATCGACGCCATAATATTTATACTGTTAAAGTATGATATAATATAATATAATATAAAAAAGGCCTTAAGTGACTTAAGTTTTTTGTAAAGAGAGAGAGAAAAGGTATAATTAAAATGCTGAGCAGTATATTAAGCAGTATATGATTGATGATAGTTGTGTGTCCATATAATATACATATCGGGGTTCACCTTATCTTAAACTTATCATGATTCTTGTATTTTTTATTATAAAGTTATTTGTAGGAGTGTGTTATGCGTGTTAAAAGTTTAGTGCCATTTTAAACGCAAATCGCTTGACCATTATCATCATTAATAATAATAATGCACTATTAAATGTCTTATTATTGCTTTCAACACAATTTACTAACATAAGGTCAGCATCTAAAACTTTTATTACCGATTATTATATTTCGTGAATATACGTGAATATAAATTTTAAAATCCCTTTTGTTATGTCACTTTTATGCAAAACTTAACTTTAACTTTTGGACCTTAAAAGTGCATTAAATTAAATGAACCTTATTCCTGCGCCCATTTTTACTCTCCACTAGTAAATGGTATTTTTATTTTCACTGAGCATAGGCCCATTAACATTTTCAATGTTTGTCCATTGTACAAATTTATTGCTCAATTTAACTCTCATTTTCTCTGTGTTCATATATTTATGTGTTAACAGCGGAGTGTTCGTTTTTTCGCTGATATTTGCGTAGGATATGTTTGAGTTAAGATTTATGAACATAGCCCTATGCCATTATTATTCCAATAGTACGGTTGTATCTATACTTTTATACGAATAATAATATGCAATGGCAAAAGAGAGCACCTTTTGGACCCTATTCAAATGGTAATGCCACACACACAGGACCTGGACCCATGTCCTGAATCATTTAAATACAATATCAAAGTTGAGCTCGACTTTTAACAACATACCAATTGTATATTATTATATGTATGTATATGGGGCAACAATTCACTTAATGGGACTCACTCCTCACACATTTTTCCCTATTTTATTATCACTTGAAATATGTACTGATGAATTGAGCACTTTTGATTTTCATACAAATGATATAAATCGCGCATTTGATTCAAATGATTGTAGTGACAGCATCCAGTGGTGTTTCAGGATATTCATTCATATTTGTTTCTTTTGGATTATTTCTATTATTATTATTATTATTATTTTATTATTATTTTCTCCATCCCCATGCATCTGGAATTTTTCAATTTCTTTTTCATTCGCTCATGCATCTCATTGCATTAAACATTAATTTAACGATAATAATAATAAAATTATTATTAATAATATAACTATTATTGAGATTAACAAAGGATACTCACCATTGCTTCGTGATCATATAAATGCACAAGTTTGACATTTGGCCCTTTTCATCTCTCAAAAGCATTATTAATATGATTATTACGATTATTTTGCGGATCATTAGCATGACAACCGATGGGTGTGAAAGAAATATTGAGTCAATTATTATTTCACTGCAGTGTATTCAATTGTATCTGAGTAAATGATACGATGGTATAGTTATAATAATAACAAAGCTATTTATTTACTACAACAATGTATGGAATCACTTAAATTAGGGGTGTCTTTACTTTATATTCCTCTATACCCACTCTGTAGGTGTTCTCTCTCTATGTACTTAAGTTTAAATACCATTTAATTTTATCAATTTATTAATGACTTTCAATTGTTACTCATTCATTGAGATTTTATCAGTGATAAAATATTTTTCTTTATCACCGATGTTTTATTATCCAAAAGAATAAAATTAAAAGGTATAAATAATACTATGGACCCATACATATAAATAAAACTGATCCCTCAAACACCGATTGCCTGAAAATTGCTAAAATTATCCCTGAGGCATGAAACTTATAAAACTATAATTAACACTGATTACATGGACAGAGGAATAAGAAATATAATAAATTAGCATACATATGTGTAACTTGAGTATGAGCATTTGCATGGTGATTTTGATATTGGTATGGCAAAGGAAGTGACCTTTGACCATTTTATTTAACTCACTTAAAGCTGATAATAATCTTAATTTGTATTTCGCAACTTTTTCCTCATTCTGCATCCCTTTGCATATGTAATATCATTATTATGTATATTAATAACATTGAAATCACTTAATTCGCGACTTTGTGAAAAAATGTCTAATACTAGAGACACTAATACTAGGGAGAGGGGGATAAAGCTTAGGAAAAAAAGCAGTTTAAAAAGCATGTACTTTTACTAGTATATTGGGTGTGAGTTAAATGTAAATGAAGACAATGAACGAGCTTTAAATAAATTGCTCAAAAAGTGCTCATCCCCTCGACTCAACCCCATAATCTTATGATAATATAGATTAATTGCCGAAAACAAATACCACATCACGAGTCTACTTCGAATCGCCAGGAAGTGGAGGCCTCTAACCTTATGATAACTTCATCTGTTTTCGTCTTCATGACACCCTAATTGCCGGTTTGGCCCCTCTATAACTATGCATGGGATGAGTTTTATTTTTCTCGGTGCGGATCATCATCAACATCATCATCGTCAACATGAACATAGTTTAACACTGTTACGCTCTCCCCTCATATTTGGTGATGCGATTTTTGCTTTTGGTGCAGCATTTTTTCTGCATTTTTTAAATATCAAATATTTCATGAGCTTCAGAAAACGTGCAGTTATCAAACATAATAAATTTTATTTATGTTTTTTCACTAGGAATGGGTCGGCATCTTCTTTTCCCATGTGACAATCATTTACTGAATTTTTCTTACATTCAATTGTCATTTTTTTAAGTTAATTTATTATATCGCTATTTAAGTATGGCTAATTATGTATTGCCATAAATATTAAGAGGAAATATACAAATTATATGCATTAATATTCAAAACATAAACATTTACAATTTAAAATTCTGCACATGCTTATATTTTCTCGTCTTTAGAACCAGTAAATTGACTAATAACTCTAATACTAGTTTAGGATAATAAAGTTTAAGTACTTTAATCAAAATAAAGAGTATGCTCATTTATAATGACTCAAACTTCATGATCATGAATGAATCAGTGCTGAATATTGTAATATTGAATATTGATTACAAACAATATTTTATAGTATAACAACTTTCATGGAACTATGAGCATAGTTTATAAAAATAAATTGTATTGCAAATTTGATATCCTCAGCACGTGCCCCGATGAAAAACCACGATACCCCTGTGATATGAAATTGGCTGACTGCCTTTGGGATCAGAATGGGATCAGCTCCCTACTGATGGCTAAAGCTATGTACTAGTAAGGCATGGTTTTTGTAGTGTTCCACCGCATTGTTATGATAAATATCTAATTGTTAGTGATTCTCTCATCAGAATCACATCCATTTTAAATCATCTCTTCAATGACTTGAATTATTAGAATTGAGGCTATAGTCGTGTGGCCAAACCTTAGCTATTGTTATAGCTTTTTTTAACAGTGGCGGAACCAATATTTAAAATCTCCTTTTTCAATATAAGGATATTGCGGTTCCGCGGTACAGTGTATGATTTCCTGTCACGATGTATTTCTTTGAATTATTATCCGTTTGACCATCACAATGACTTCAGGAAAAAGTGACATCGTTTCTGGATTAAGTAAATGGGGTACATATGAACTATACTAACGATATACTAGTGTTTTGTATATTATATGCAAAAGTTTGTAAATTTATTTTGAATATATTATAAAACGAAGAGATTAATAACAGAAATGGACCTCATACTGCGTTCTTATATCATACAGTCACACGTATTATATAATTTGATTCACTCCCATCGATGTCAATTTGAATTTGAATATACCATTTCCATTATAGGTCTACACTGTAGATACAGATTTTTTTCCTGTGAATTGGATATATTTTAAATAAATCTCTTTTGTTACATCTTTAATTGGAAAATATAACTTCAATGCATTAGTACCATTTTTATATGCATTTTTATTTCAAGTGTCATTCGATGAGCATATTATATTATATTATATATATATTATATTAGAGATTTAATTTTGAAAATTAGTTACAAATTTATGAGTTAGTTTAATCCGATGCTAATAAACGATTCTTTTATAATGCTTATTGCTTATTGTTAACATTAAATCGGAAGTGACACATTTCTCTGGCATTATGTATACGTATGGACACAGAGAGTCACATCACAAGTGTTACATAAAAATACTTCATAATAAATTAGTCATCAGCACTAAATGTTCACTTTATTGTACAAAAGGCTGTGATTTACCGATTCGAATATACAAATATGTATAAAGACATCGGAGGGTACGCAAATATTATGATGATGACCGATTCAAAGTAATACATTAATACATTTCAACTTTCGAAATTATACTCTTTTGTTAGTGGAAAACAATACAATTGAAAAGCTGAGAGAAAAGACCCGTGATGGGTCCTGATGCTGATGGAACCCCATTTAGAGTGTGTGATTGTATTGTGTTACATTCAAACAATAAATCCATCAAAAGCATATGCTTCTATTTCGCGCTCTCTCTCTCTCTCTCTCTCTCTCTCTCTCTCTCTCTCTCTCTCTCTCTGAATTACTAGTGAAGCGCAAACATAAAAACATTTGACCAAAAGTATCACATTAGCGCTTTCAAAGTGGCAGCATGTTATAGTTATAGTTATAGTTATTTCATCTCTCATCCCCCCTCAAAAACTAACTGTATTTATATATAAATATTATATATATATATATGGATGAGGGTGATTGTGTTGGGTGATGGTGATGGTGTATTGTTGTGGATGGTGAAGATGCACGAATTGAATCGCTTACAGCTGTACACATACATTGATATTCAAAGAGATTCAATAAACGAAGGCTCTTAAATGCTTCTGTTACTCACTCTTTCACTGACAATTTATATCATCACCGACTTACAATTCAATTGTATTATTGTATTGAATTACATTCAATGGTCCAATTGGTTTTAGAGACTTATATTATATAACTTATTATGAGTCTCTGTTTTTCTCTGTTTCTGATACTGACAAATGCTTTAACTGCACTCTATTTTCTGCACAAAAGTATTTTCTCACTCAACATTGTGTAATAATCATAATAATGCTATTAACTAGAGCATTATAGTTATTTGTTTTTTGATGCTATACCATTTTTTTGTTTTATTGGCTCTTTAACAGTACAGTCATTTATTTCAATTGAATTACTCACTTCTTAATTATCAAATTAATAATGTTTCTTTTTTAAGTGCTCTTTTAACAGTTATGAGTATAATAAAATACTCATTTTAATTTTAGTAATTATTATCAAAATTTATTTAAATGTTTTACTTTAAAAATTGTTTATTTTAAATTAAATTTTATTTAAAATTAATAAATAATTTAAAGCAATTATTCTATTAATAAGTGCTTTGATTCTAAATACACATAACTTTTGTTTTTATTTACTCAAACATTTTCTATACAATGAAAATAAAAATGGACCTTTAATTAAAACAAAAACCTTATTTCGTCTATAGCTTAAGCGTAAATTAAAAGTTAATAACTATTAAAATGGGTGTACATAAAAGCGAAAGTTTAATGTATATGTGATTCTTAAATAACTTTCTTAAGCAATTTCATTACATTTAAACATCACATAAATACAAAGATATTGCAAAACGCGGGTAATTTTACTATAAAATAGAATAAAAAAGCATATGTTAAATGGGCTGTCATTAGGGCTGTAAAACGCTTATAACAATAACTATAGTTACTGTATAACTAAACAGTAATATGTATTCATCTGATGGTTCATTTATTCAATGAATGCGTTTCACACATTTTGTAACATTACTTTGGCATTAACGTGTGAAATCTCTTTTTTCGTCAAAACGGTCATTGTTAATAATGCATATTATTATCACATACTATTAGTAGCACATTTGGCGATGGCCCTTACACTACAATAGGAAATGCCATAAGTTTCGCTTTAACGTACAGAGTGAGGCTCAGTATTAAGTCATTGGATTCTGACAAATTACTCCACAATTAGTTATGGTGCCGCACGGTACTGATTTTGCCGAAAGGAGAAATTACACGGTGCGGAGTTGACTCTAATGGTGAACAGAGAGGGGAGAAAGAGAAAGGAAAGAGGCTCTTTATGACTTTTATTGAAACTTTAGCCCAATACTAGGATTTAGAATGGTTATACGGTAATAGTATAGTGGTAGTTATGCCAGTTTGTGGTGTCTACTGCCGGAACAGGAGGTATTGTGATTTTTAGCCTGTTCGGCTGATTGAGACCTCAACTAACACTAGTACTGGTCTAAGAATGAACGTTTAAATCTCATTTGTCATGATGAAAATGGAGATTAGGAAATAGCTGTTTGAATGATTTATTCAGTATAATAGAACCCAATAGTGATATTTCGTTTCTAGTTGAGGTTCACTAATAAGATTTGTGGCCATTTCCCATGACCAAATAATCGTAATTGTTGACACCAATAGTACTAGTATTATATTCATCGAATGTCATTCCATACCCATACCAATTCTCATGACAGCAATAAATGTACAAACAATTAATTAACTCTTATATTTGCATATCGATGAAATAATAATTTAATTTAATGCATAAATAAATATTTATATATTAATTATTAACGCTTTTTGATTGCACATTATGCTATATTATAATGGTAATCATTAAATCGCATCATCATCATATAATATCCATTTTAAAAGCAGAATAATAATAATAATAATAATAATAATAATAATAATAATAATAATATATTTAATCGTTGTCAGAGAGTGCCTCAGATGAGTCCTGATATTATATGATGCACATTTATTTCTCGTGAAACGTTATAATTAAAGCATCACTGCCATTGCTATAACATCACCATAGTGAATTAATAAGTTTACTGCATCATGTCAGTAAAAGAGAAGATCAAAAGTGAGGATCACGCCCTTTCGTAATTGTATAATACGCCAATAGTATTACTAAAAATTTTAATCTCTGATTTATTGCTTAAATTGACTGTGATTAATTAAATGTTTACCTTTAATATCATTATAGTTAATGTTCAATATCAATCTCATACTAATCCTTTTAAACATGAACATTTTTATGACATGATGACATACACTGCTACATATTAGTTTAGTTTCGTTTTTATTTACACTTTGTAGAAAATGTTAAATAAAAACGGAACTAACACGTGTAACACTACAGTAGTATTATATTAAAATTTTAACAGAGGGAAACTAAATCTGGTCTGTAGTAATAACTAATAACATGATAATATTGAATAAATAAATGTATACTTAAAAGCTTTACATATTATATTTTTCATGTTAATGTGTTACTAAAAAGGTCAACGAAAACGAAAGAATGACCATTGCAAAGGGCAAATATTGGGCTGAATATAATGCATTTAAATGGCACGTGCATTTTACAGTTAACCTTTTTCCATTCTTATTTTTCCTGTTATTGAATCAGATGTGTGTACGAAGCATTTGTTAGTACCCCATAAGTACGTGAAAAGGGATAGGAAAGTTTTCACTAAAGGGTTTTGAGAATGCATTTTCACATTGAAGTATGTTCTGAAATACTTGTACGTACTATTGTACATAGTACGTGCCAACCTTTCAATGTTTAACACCAGTTCAATGTTATGGCTAAACTTTTCTCAAGCGACAGTAACATATTTGACAAAACTTTTCCCACTGAATTGTTGCAATTGATACAATTGTTCCTCAGTATATAACTTACGATGGTGATGACAAAAAAGTCAAAAGCGCGTAAATAGAACATTTTTCGACCCCAAAAAAAAGTTAGTCAGACAATTGAAAATTGTGCATCACGTGTCACGCCCCTTAATGACACGTATTTCAATAGTATTTCAATAGTACACGGCAGATATTAATGGTCGCGATGATGCTTCCCTTTGGTGATGTGAAAAGTGTTTTTTCTTCACCCTATTGCTCTGTGATGATAAATGAATAATTGTGTATATCATACACATCCATACATACGCATCAGACACATACACATATATATGCAAAACATATTTCATTGAGTTTATTTACAAAAGAGATCGGCAAAAAAGGAACTACAATATAAAACCACCCTATACATCTGTTCTCTTATCCTGATCTCACTCCCGATGACTCTTTGCCACTCACCGACATTATGTTCCGTATATAAAAACGTTAAGGTGATGTTCAATAATGCAATGGTATGGAAAAGATCTCTTTCTCCATACATGAGTAAGGTCCGATGGCACAGTGGGGTTATTTCGGTTACTTTGGTCCACCCTTAGCGTTTTTATAGCACCTTAAGGGGGAAAATATTTTTTATTAAAAATGCATATGTTAGTATATTTCCTCTCCATTTAAAATCATTATAATAATTAGCAAATTCATAAATATTTAATTTTATTGTTTTGGTTTATTAATTAAAAAAAAAAATTTTAAAATCATAGGGGGATTTTGTTTACTTCGCCACTATGGATCGTGAGGGGATTATATCCCCCCACAATATCCCCGTGTTCATGTATATCTCTCTTTCCTGATCTGATCTCATTCTTCTCAACTGAACCGTCCATATATTTAAATTGTACAATTGAAGAGCATCGCAAATCTTTCATGAATTTATACGTTTAACCGTAATGTTTTGCGTTTACCTTTTTAAGCATTAGATAATAGTTATTATAATAGATGCAAATACTATTAAATATAAATCATCGTGTTATGATATGCAAATATCTTTTATATCCCCTCTTATATGATAACCACAGAATAATAATAAAAAAATATTAAATTTATTTCAATAGTAATTTATTTAAATGACCGTTAAAGATAAATAAAAGAGTATGGTTATGATAAAAAAAAA
>JAQIWM010000369.1:0-10234 GCA_034695285.1 Eniochthonius minutissimus | reverse complement strand
ATATGATATCCGAAAAATGACCTCAAAGATGAGAACATGCAATTGATGGTTAAAAGTTGATTTTTATCACGCGTATACGCGTATACGCGTGTCATGTATTATCAAAAAGGAAGTAAAATGTGTGTGATTGTAAAGAACTAATGCCCAACAGTAGTTCTTTGCTTAAAGAGAGCACCTAAACTCTGCCATTATCAATCATACGGACGAAGTTTACAAGAACTAAGTAATAGTTCATCTCTCATTCTACATTCTCTATTTATGCTGTTACTTTATTTGCGGCATATACGATAAGAACGTTATGCAAATCGCTACTAAATAAATCATAAAAAAATGAATGCATGTAACACACTGCATACACTTTCATCTTCCGTCATACGTTTTATTATTTACTATCCCAATACTAGTACTGTACTAATACTGCACTAATACTGTACTAATATAGTGAAATCCCTTCACTTTATACCCCCAAAAGTGCTGCATATAAATAAATTTAATTTGTTTTACATCGATGCTGTTAAAGTTAAATGTATCACTAATTGTGGCGTATTCATTTTCTTCTTTCATATTTGCAATTCCACTCCATTGTTGCGTACGCCTCATATGTCATTGAGGACAACAATTATTATATGATTTGCATGCGATGTAATTTTAATGACAATATTATTAGTTATTAGTGACTTCTTTATAAATGCAATTTAAAAATGTACTGTGATTACATTACACATTATGTAATATAATGACGTATCAAAAGAATAAATCGTGACTCAAATGTAATTTATTTTATTGGTTATTTTTATAGTATTTTTCGTGTTAGAAAAATATTTACAATTTATATGCACGATTAAGTTATTTATTTATGAAACAATTGGAATTGTTTCTGTCGGACGCTTTATCATTAAAAATTAATCGTTCATTACCTTTAGTGTCGGGATATTATAAAGTTATTATCATCATTATATATATATATATATATTTTGTCTGTAAAATCATTTTTTCTCATTTAATACATAATAATTTTACACATAATAACTTTAACTTTATTATTGAAATGTTTTTCTAAATTTTTCAAATATCCTTAATAATGATAATAGTAATGATAAACTTTCAATTTACGCATGTTTTTTGTATACTTTCGCGTGCGTGTATGTTCCTTAATATTAATGTATACATTAACATGGTTATAATTTCTTTTGCAATTTTCATAACACTGCATTAGCATAACATCAGTCTCAAGAAACATATTTGGTTAAATATTGTATAAAAATACATATCAATTGCAACAATAGTAAAAATGTTATTCAAACTTCAATCTGAAAAGTGAATCATTTCACTAATTAATAATTACTATTAACTACTATTATCTACTAATTATGCTTAATTGTGCCGCAGTTAACAGCATAAAAAAATTGTTTTCCGTTAAAATGTTAAGCAATTTTTTTAAATTTAATCATATAATAAATATATTAATAAACCAGTAATATATATATAAAATAATTCTATATATATATATATATATAGAATTATTTTAAAAATCCATTGCATGTAAATATATCTCTGCAAATATATTTGGTTTAGAATTTAATCTCAACATTAACGTACAGTGTTAGAGTATATGATCGTCTAATGTAAACGCACACGTTTATGTAATATTTGTGTCCATTTGAAAATATTTGCATTTCACAGTATAGAAAAAAGTATCATTTCAATAGTGATTGCGCATCTCAATTGCAAATATTTGCAGTAATTTTTCATTATCGCACGATCACCAATAAAACTGCAATCATGATGTACAAAATGGAAAATGGTATTATCAATGATATAAGCTTTAGTGTTCCGCAGTATAAATCTTCACGGATGTCAAACCAGAAATTAGAAAAATCTCAAAGGGGCAATTACTAGTTAAAATTATTAAATAGAGACATTAAAACTGCAAAATATACTAGGGAGCTCAAATTTTTTCTTCTTTAAATAGTAAATAAGCGTCAGGGGCCACCCATTTGCTGAACACTGTAATTTTTGTTGCAAACTTTTGCCATAACGAAAATAGAGAATTCACTCGTCTCATGAATGAGCAAAACACATTTCCCATGAGTGCTAAAACAGGGTGTATGCAATTCACTGTGGCATATGAGTTACTAGTAGTTAAAGGCACAAATACAGAGATACAGCGCCTCAAACTAATATAATCTTCTGGATACTAACATACTAATATGGCAATGCCCACTAATGCATATGAGTAATTTGGACCCTAACGAGAGCTATAGTGAGATATCGTTAAAATTTAACATCCCCATTACTCGTTTCCACTATCATTTTCTAGTGTAATAACATTGTGTGGTGCTTCACATTTGAAGCAAATAGAAAGGTATACACGGATAATTGTACATGTGATCCATTGCGGACAGATACTATTTACTAGTGGTATTAGTCTTAGCGCTACTAGTCACTATTAATGCTTATCTAACAGCCACGAGGTGTAATTCAAATGTATTATTTAAAGCCGTGAGAGTAGAGAATTATTTAGGTGATAATTGAACGCGCGAAAGAAAGAAGTGTATCCGAAAATCACGAGTGTATAGTGCGTAGGCCCAAACTTAACAGACAAATACAGGATACCATCTGCGGAAGTGAATAGTTAGGAAATCACGAGAGGAATCCTATAAGTGGATGGTGATGAGTGAGTACGTCGCTCCGTCAACAAAAATAACAAAATACACTGAAACTCTACTAATGGATGATCAAAAAAGTTTTGTGAGTGTTTCGCTTTCGAACGTTACATACAATATATGCCGTGAAACTCATTTTAAGGGTAAAGGTAAACTCATAGTTATTATTATTGGATACATGTATTAGCGAAATGAATAAATTGGGGGTTTATTTTTATTTTTATTACCGCATGATTATAATTATTAATTTGGTTATTGAAAACGTGCCTCAAACTCGTCTTTACACCTCCCAAATTAGACATATTCCCATCGTATACTATGGTATACTATGATCCACTGTTTTTTATGGCACCTCTGCTCCGTGGATTCCATAGAGATGACAGTATTTATGAAGTTGTCATACACTGTTCCGGTTTACTATGCAATTCATTATAATTACCTGCAGCAGTATAACGAAAGAAAAAAACAGTAAAAGTGAAACGCTTAATTCTGTGATGGATATTTCCTCTTTGATGTTGAATTACGAGGAAATCGGCACACAATCGTCGATCAATCAGTGAGCGTTATATACAAGTTATACACAAGTTAATACAGAAAGTAGTGAAATGCCTCTATTTATATGACCATTATGTAAATGTGCAATAATGACAAAGTTTTTCTGTCCATAAAGATGCCGGTGGCCCCGAACCAGAGCCTACTAGTACTACTACAAGTAAAAGCCTGAGGGTTGCGCTGGCATTGTCGCTTTAATACATATTTCAATTTATCTAATAGAATGGGTGTGATATAATATAAAGCCGAATGAACAAATTTACGTTAATATAGCAAATGCGACGCCGCCACTACCAATAGGGGAACCATTCGAAGGATCAATTGAGAGTGGAGAGCGCACAACACAAGTTTGAAGCACAAACTCAAAATCGCATTCACTTCGCCCATCATCATCATGCAGTATAAATGTTACTACCATTAAATGATATTAGAGGAGTCTTGAGGCATGATCGTCATATTGAATATATATATGCAATATTCTGTTTTATGTATACTCAAATGTATCACTATTCAGTTACGGTTTTACATTCTTTAATGTTCACATACCGCACATTAATGTTTAGTACTGTTTTTTCCAAATATTAGTCATAACTGATTTATCAGCCTCAACTAAAGCAGTATTAAACACAAAGTTGTATTGTTGTATTTTGTGAAGACTTAAATAACGATAAACTTTGCTACAAAGTGAACTTTGACATGCTCGACATTTCTCATAATTAAAATGTAAGTATTGAATTTAAAAAATAAATACAAAATGTATACACTGTTTTTATAATTTATTTATATTGCTATTCACGGTCCACTTTATAAGTTTTTTACATGAGTTTGAAATGACTAACAAATGCTAAATTATGTAACAAAAGATGCTCGTCCCGTTTGTTAAATTAGATTTTTCCACTCGCGTTGTACTGTATGTGTATAACTCCATTAAATTTAAGTGTTTCAGAGGGATTCGCCATCCACATTTGGTACAACAATATATTTTCTTCTGACAGAGTTGAACATCAAAATATATTGGACCATCTCTTACTCTTTGTACTCGAACAGTGGAAAGTTAAGTTAAAGGCATGTTTGAAACGGGTTCACGATAACCGCATCACGTTCTGGACGTAGTCGAATGTTCATGTTGTTCATGTTGTTCTGAATGTTGTTCTTCGTTTGTCTTTTGGAAGAAAAATTCCACTGCAATACACTTTTGAAATAGAGACATCGAAACCATTAACTTGTAATAGTTATATCTAAAGTTAGTATTAAAAGATAGATTCTAAAGTTTTAGCTGTTAGCAGTTGTATTACATTGAGAGTAATCTACAGTTTTGCAGGAAACTCTGTAAATCAGTATTATTATTTTAATGAGAGAGGGGAATTCGTCACCCTATACCTGTATATCTCTATTGCTTATTATATTTTACATTCTATTAGTTGTGGCTCATTGTGGCCAACAGAGGTTTGCATGTGATGGCACGCGTGGTAATATCAAATAATACGTTGTAACATAACCGGTGTGACATCCTAATTTTCAGGCTCTATGACTTTATGCCATTGGATCGTTGCTATAACTCTGCTTGCTAGTAAGTTAAGCCATTAACCTATTCAATATGCATGAAATTCTACATATATATCGTTATCCTGGTTACGCAATTACATTAATTGTTGCGATAGTGTCACACTTTACAATGCATCGCACGTTAATGGGAATGGGAATCGCGATGCAAAATAGTTATGGTCATATACTTGTAGTATAATAATAAGAGAGAGACAGTTATGGGAAAGTTTGAGGTGAGGTGCAATGAAATGTGAGCGTATTTCAAATGCGAAAATTTGTCATGAATAACAAAATAATATGTATAAATTTTGCATTAAATTATTCTCTGAATCGCGCGTTCGATATAAATGTATATATAAATGCATATATAAATGTGTATAAATGCATGTGTTACTTTCACTCCGCGGTTTTATTTATTGTATTCAATGGCTTCATTAGTCATATCTATCATAATGCAGTTGCATTTTTCTCTCACTGTATTCAAACTAAAGCAGCTCCAAAACAATCAAATCACTTTTCCGGATGACATGATTTTTAATCATATCAGAGCGTGCTTACTAGTTAGGTGTGGGCCTTTCTCTATTTGGCAATCACAGTCGTGCAGCGAATCGTTATTATTATAAATATTATAAATGCAGCGAACAATGCATATGGAAGTATTACATATTGTATATGTCGTGTCGAAAAATTATATTGCCGCATGAATTGATGAAACAATGAAAGTTGAAAGTTGAAAAAAGATGGGAATGGATGGGGATGGATCCAAAAATAGGATATGACAATGTGATGATGCGTAAGAGCATTGAGCTAAAGAAATAAGTTACAGTATACTAAAAATGTTTGTAATATGTTTAATATCTTCGGCATCGTTTGTCCATATATTGTTCGCCCCTAATGTTATTATGATTCTCTAGTCCCTGTTTCCATATAATAACGGAGCATCTTTTTTTTACGCGGTTATAAACTCCCATCTAAACCATTAATATGAATTAATAATGAATATGAAGCAAAGTTTTGATAACAGAGGAAAAAGCAGCATATGAACAGCTACAATATGCTGAACTTCAGCATTACTAAAGCAATGGCTCAGGTTCTTGTGCAAGTTTCATTCATGTACTGAGGGTCATATATGAAGCGAAACGCATACGTTAATGCATTAGCTAAAGTTAATGGTGGTCAAATAAAAATAAAAAACAACAAAACTCATACTAGCATCAGACACATGATACAACAGGCAAAGAGCAATAAGTATAATGTACAGAGTCCTCAATGTTTGAGTATTTATGTGGCTCAATATTCGCCTGACTTAGTATAGTTTTGTTCCTAAAAATCCGACTCTACGGTTAAAGTATGACTATGACTATCACAGAGTATACTGTAATATGTCTCAATCAATTATTTGAGAGACAAGGAATGGGCGCGCCCATTATTACAGGTTCTGTTAAAGCTTAAAAGTTATGTTATGGGCTTCCCCATTAATGGGAATCATCATCAGCCCATAGCACCTCTCAATATGGGAATTAACTTGAGGCACACTTTCTTTATTTAGTCATGGCACACTATTTTCTCTCTCTCTTTTTTCTCTCCTTTTTTGTTCTCCTTCACTCTAATCATCTATCACTAGTTCATTCCTTTCGCTTGATTAATGCGACCTTTTAACATTCCACAATAAATGTCACTCATTTGTCGATCATCATTTAAAAGTGTTGAAAAATTCAATTGACATTTACGCTATTTTAAGATACACTAAAATAGATATACTAAAATGGAGATTTTTCACTCAAATGATCCTAACATTGATGTACACATTTTTCTCTTTAAAAATGGATAATGGAATATCACTGTTATTTTATTAAAATGCGATAAGCATGTTGCATGCAATTCAATGATGGTTAACGTTCAATACTTTCAATAGAGAGTACACTTTCAAAACGATAGTATGTGTGCACTTTACTGGCATCGCCTAAGTAACCAATTGGATCACCTCAGCCCATCGCCATCACCATCGTCATCATAACAAATATCCAAAAAAGTTGAAATATCAAACAAAATATCAAATTGATATGGTATATGTGTGTATGTATGTATTCACTTGAGAAAGAAGTTGGATGGCATGAAGTTAAAGAGAAAAGTGTATAGTATTTGATATACGCTTTCATACAGAAAGTATACTGTATATGAGTATACGTATGGCATGTTTCAGTGAAGCAACAAATTTTTCATAAAAGTCACGTTTCATCTTAAGGTTCGAGAGTTGCTTTTCGCTCTCTTTACTAGTAACGTAACGTTAGTTTCTTTCGTTCGTTTTACTTCACTTATTTCTCTCTCTCCCTTCAAACGTTAAAGACTTTTCTCTCTCTTTTTGCAACGCTCTTCTTTGACAAAGATTATAGACGAAGACAAAAACAAGCATCAACTCTTTTTCAGTCTCTCTTCTATCACCAATGTGCCAGTAGTGGCAGCGTAGTGTATACTGTATACTACTAGCACTCAAGTTGCAGATCCTTTAGCAGTGAGGATCAATGAGCAATTTTAACGATGTGGAAAAACGGGACGAAAGCAAAACTTTGTGATGCTATAAACTTACGTCTAATATGATATCTCTCATGCTCATGGTTACCTCAGATAGGTGCAGCTGATAAAACTAAAACTGCGCTATTCACTAGTAGTGAATCACTACGTAGTTTTTCACTTCCCCTCCTATTACTAGAAGTGTTCATATTGCAACCGTCATATATTGATACTGTCAGTATAATAATATAAGAAGTTTAATACCCAATGATTCAGGGCTGACGATGGAATTTACTTTTTTACGATTTCTTCTTTGATGATAATGTCGATCACAACCGAAAAGAGATATAAAAAAAAGAGCGCTCAAAAACATTGATGAGAATTAGTTTTGGCAGAGACAAGTGAATGAGGGTCAATGAGCATTAAATCGGCAACAAATTGAGGCACAAATATATATTTCATTACCCTTTTAACGCGGTTAGTCATTTATGTGCCAAATAATGATTGTCAATAACAAAATGTTATCAATAATCGTTTTAAGTTCTAAATAAATTGGAATTGTTTCGGTGCCTCATTTCTGTTATTATTTCTTTATTCTGTTCCTTCCTCTTTCAATTCCTCGTATCACCTGAATGATTACCTGAATGATTCATCGCGACCTTTTTGATTACGCACTTATGATAAAATTTTAAATGTTGCATTTGGTAGATATAGTAATGCAGTATTCAGTAAAATTCCAATGAGAGTCATATCAAAAATGAGATAAAAGGTGTGAAGGAATGAGGATAATTTTGAGGATTATTAAAAAAATAGGTTAAAGCATAAAAATTGAAGTGAGAATTTAATATTTTGACCTTTTAAAAAAGGTCAAACTCTCTCTAGGCAACCTCTCTCTTTGCTGAACACTGAGGTATCTTAGTGAGGATAAGGATAAAAGATTACACCTTTACAGGTATGGTTACACTGTTATTGTGTTGCATTTTCTATTACTTGTATATGTCCTCACACTCGCATATTTTAGCATTTGCTCATACTGCACTAGTATGAATCCACCCATTCAGACGTTGCTGGTTATCTTGTAACATGGTGATATTTATTTCTACGGCAGTTGTGTATTATCATTAACACAAAGTGAGGAGTAACAACGGAACGGCATTTCGGTGAATAACTGTTTTCGGTGCTAATATCAGAGGGAAATTGCTATAAAGTCAGTCATAGACGAGCATCAGACCATAAGCAACTTACACATTGTTATATTTATATAAAAAGAAAACAGACATTAGTGGCTCATCAAAATCCGTTTGCATCTTCTCTCAATTTAGTGATAACTGCTTCTAGTACATGGCCATCAGAGCACATTTATTCACATTTGGGATTTGGTGAAGAAATGCATGAATTCAACTTTTGTATGATTATTATTATTAAAGGTAAAGTATTATTAAAGTACTTTTAAACTTTTTTTTATACTTTTTCCTTTTTCTTTAATATCTTTTTTGTGCATTTTATTGTAATCATTTAAAACTATAAAAATATAAAAATATAACAGAGTAATAATAGAAAAAGTAATAATAATAACATTATTATTACTCTTATGATTCATCACTGATTATAATAATATTACTTTTTTTATTATATACATGCGGATTTGGGAGTGAATACTTTCTATGATAAGTTAGTTAATGGAAAAAGTTAAAAGACACATACAGTAGTTATTAAAATAAATAAATAAATTGGTAAATGAGTGACTATAGTCTATGAAAAAAGTAATAAGAACCACTCCCATCAATGTGTGATTTTCTGATGATGGCAGTACAAGTTAGTAGAAGTTTAGTAGAACTTTAGCAGTGAATATTCAACAATATATTTATATATTCATTTAGGCGTAGGGAGAGACAAAAGAAAAAGATCAAAGGAATTACAGTTATTTGTGTCCCTTTTGTTAGTATATATACGTACTACGAATATAATAGTACGTGCCTGATCCTCGTTATTGTCAAAGAGAAAAGTTTTTCGGTGATTGACAGCTAATTTGATGTCTGCAAAGTTTTGGGTGCAGAAGCTTCATACACTAGTATCCTAACATTTAGTTCATATACTATTTGGGGTGTGTTTACATCGTATTAAGCAAATACTGTTATTCCTCTTTCTCTTACACAATATTAACTTCGCATGTCGTTCACCCGATAAGAAACAATTGAATGCATAGTGACATGAAATTGTCCTGATGGGTTTGTCTCAGACACTAATACGGTCATGTTTTTGCTTTTCAGTGATAATAACAACACTCACAATTGCCAACGCTCTTCGTATTGTCATGTTAGGTATGTGAACATCTATAACGTACAAACGTCCAAATATTTGCAAATTCAATAATACATTTCAGGACAATTTATTAATTTAATTATAAATGCAAATTATTTACAATTAATAATTTATAACTAATAATAACTAATAAAGTGAATCATTTTCATAGACATTCCCTCACCCTCAATGGCAGGAGAATCTGTTGAACTGACGTGCAGTTACGATCTCGAAAATGATCGACTCTATTCGATTAAATGGTATTGTAAATGGGCCATTAAATCGCATCAATTTGTGCTTTAGTGAAATACTTAAATCCCATCAGCCTTAAGGAATAACTTATTTTATTGTATACCTTTTTTTAGGTATAAAAATGGGTACGAATTTTATAGGTTTGTTCCAAAGGATTGGCCATCAGCACAGTATCTCGCAATGCCCGGTATTAAAGTTGATGTAAGTCTCCAGTCACAATTGAAGATATAAAACTTTAGTACTATTTACACACACAGTGTAATATCAATAACGTAACGGTCTCTTATTTTATCTTTTTTTCGTTTGTTTTTAAAGCTCTCACGATCGGATAAAACAAAAGTTTATCTGCAGAATGTTAACCTTAGTTCAAGTGGTAAATTTAGATGCGAAATTTCAGCCGAAGCGCC
>JAQIWM010000368.1:0-10234 GCA_034695285.1 Eniochthonius minutissimus | reverse complement strand
GATGCACATATGTAAAGATTTTTCTATTCCGGAATAAAACAAAGATGCGGGATTTACCGATTTTGGTCATCTCTGGTCATAATGTAACGTAACATTTCATAAATAACGTATCATAAATAAGTATTTTTTGTTGTTATAAATGGTGCAATGCTTTTAATTGTCAAAATATTATATAAAAACTCTAATTTAATTATTAATTAATTATTAATTAATAATTAATAATTATAATTGTAATTAATTATATCGCCTAAACGCCTTTTCCGATTTTACTCAATTTTGTATGAGCTCTCCGTATTTGAGTTCTAAACATATCCACTACAATATATTCATTACAAAAATTTAGGTGATGCATTTCGTAAGTTTTAAAAAACAAAATCTTAAATTATGTATTATAATAACTATACCATTGTTTTTTGTCTGATCCATGTTCTTCTCCGCTTCAGCAGCACTAATTGCTAATGCACATTGCAATTCAACATCTTCAGTTGAATCGTCATGATTTATAATTGTTTGTGTCTGTATCTGTGGTTTATTTAAAGGTAATCCAAAAAATTTGATTTTCTTTAAATCCTTTATTTTCGATTTATCATTTTTGGGTTCACGTGCAGCATCTGAATATTGTTTTTCACGTGCACCGCCATTTATTTGTTTTGTAGTTTTTGAATATGATTGTATATCATTTTGTGATTTATTACTTAAAAGCTCATGAACCACTTTAAGTCTCAATTCTTCGTCATTACCAATAATACGCTTAATTGCGTTTACTTTTTCTTTTTGTCCATCTTCTTTATTTGAACCGACATTTGTAACTACATTATATTTACCAATAATATTTTGCTCTAAATTTTAAAAATTATATTAATAATAATAATTAAATTGAAATTTAATAATATATTGAAACCTCAATTTTTTTAACCCAATTAACTCTTAAATTTTAGTTTATAATAATCCAGGTGATAATAGAGTCAATTTTTAGTATATTTAAAACAATGGAAACTTTAATACGTGTTAACAGAATTGAGATATGACTGTAGTATTAATTTAGCTTATGTTTGAAAAAATAGATTATAACTAAACATATTTAAATTAAATAATTTATTGATTGTTTAATAAATTGCTTATTACAAAACTTTTAATTATAATTTAAATATATTAACTAATTGTGTAAAAGTTATAATGTATAAAAAAAATACAAATTTTCTACATTAACATACCGCGTAAAATTTTCATTATTTTTTCCTCAATAATCGTATTTAAATCCTGACTATTTTCATAATAATCGTTTTTCATCATTTGAGCCCCCATCGTCAATGATTGATGTGATTTAAGTTTTTCTTTAATTTTTGTCTCAATATATTCGTCAATATTTTTAAGTTTATCCATTTTTAATTTAAAAATGAATAAATTCAAAAATAAAAATATTTTCTATTTCTTTTTTAGGTGAAGTTTTTAGTCACAGTTCAAAAATATTACACGTAACATAACTCCCTAGTTATTAGATTACACATTAAAATATGTTTTTATTAACTTTAATTGTCATTGGTTAATAATGGAATGTTATAAACTACTTTAATAATTCTTGTTAATATATCATTTCTACGAAAAAGAGTAAATAATAGATTAGAATACATAAATGTGATTACACAGTGAAATACTTTGATAATTCTCTGATTAACATTTCAAAGTCTTTTTTACATGTATCATAAATAATGTATGTACTAACATTTAACTAAAAATCCTGTTATTGTTAAACTTATGTCAAAATAACTATGTCAACGGAGAATAATAAAACCGTGTTCTAATATTACTCATTAGTGGTCAAATATTAATAGTTTTACATTGATTTAGGTATAGTTTCATGTTTCTATTTAGATTTAAAGACAATAATTATATATAATTAACATTAAAGATATATATTATAATTTTGATAAATTATGTTTTGACTCAATTGTTTCCTGTTAAATAATTATTGTATAATTTGTTTGATAATTTCAACATTAATCGTTAATATTAAATTAGAAAATCGTTGTCGATAATCGAAGTGCAAACGTATGTTTTAATTTTATTAATTAAATAATAACTAATTTTACTTAAGTGTAAAAATATTTTTTATATAATAATTTTTAAACCATTATATAATTACAGTAATAAAAAATATTTATTGCAAAAAATGGATGATAATCAAAAGAAAACATTAGAGGCGTTAATTGAGGCGCGTATAAATGAAGTATTAGCAAAAACGAAAAACAATGGTCTGTTTATAAACTAGTATACTTGTATACTAGTTTGTATACTAGTTTGTATACTTGTATACTTGTAACTAGTATACTAAGTACTTCTAATAAAACAATGACAATTTATTATTATTGATTTTTAATTTTTAATTTTTAATATTAATATTTATAATAATATTTTATAATATTTTTAAATTGTAATATTATTAAATAATAAATAATTTATATTATTTAATAAAAATTTTAAAAAATTTGGCACTTTAAAATAATAAACTAATTATTATTGCATATATACTTTAGCTCAAAGTGGTCCTTTACAAACCGCTGTCACTCAACAAAAATATGATGATGAAGAGGCTCAAGAACTATCGGAATACATCAATGCTCTCATTGATACTAAAGTAAAAGAAGCAATAGAAAATGAAAATAAAAATGATGATGATGATAATGAACCAATAATAAATGAACAAAATGTTGATGCATATGACAATTTACAATCAGAATCATCTGATTCTGAAGAGGAAAATAATAATAACATTGTTGAAGAAGTAAATCCAAATGAAAATGTGGACCAAAATAACACCGCTCGTAAATTACTTCTTCGATTGGCACTTCTTAATCTTGCATTGGATGAAAATCTTCTCAATGATAATAAAACTGATTCTGTAGAAGAAGATGTCGAACTCAGTTTAGCATTAGCAATTAGTAAAGCAGATGCTGAAGAGAAAACAAATGTTAAAGTTGAGCCTAAACCTAAACCTAAGCCGAGAGCTATTAATGAGAAAAAAGTCAACAATAGTCAAAATATACCATTGCCAAATATTCCAATGAATGAAACCGCAACACCAATACCAGAACGAAGATTGCATATCCGATCATTAAAATCATTTCTAAATCCAAAAGAAGCGCAAAATACTGAAGTTATTAATAATAAAGACATTCGAACTGTTAATACAGGAAATAGATTAGCTCCGCTGTTAAATGTACAACAACCAATTGCTAATCATAAAGACGAGCCGTTGCTAAACAACAATACAGTTGAACAAGCTGTTGGCACAGACAACAATGCTGAAAATGTTATCGAAGACGATAGAGATGATGAATTGGAATTAGCATATGCCATGAGTCGTGCAGATGCTGATGAAGAGGATTTCGAACTACAATTGGCATTAGCAATTTCTTCAGCAGAAAGTGAAAACAATGGACAAAGACAACAAATTGAAGGTATGAGAGCATTTATTAAAAAGTTGCGTATTAAACGTGAAGTATTATGTTATCTAAAGTTTAATACAATGTTCACATATATAATATATTTATTATGAATTACAACTTTTATAACTTAATTGTCAATTTAAAAATTTGTTAAAAATGCGAATATCTCTACACAAATTGATTACACTCAAGTCTCACTTCTTTGAACACATTCAGCATCAAAATTTTTTTCAAAAATCTGAACAATTCAAAGATCCGACGGCCCATAAATTCTCATATTAAAAATTAAATAATAGTGACATCAAAAGTGTGCTAAAAAACTGTAGAACTTTTATATTGAAAACTTAAAATACTTCATGAGAATGTATTCAAAGAGCTGAATAATTGAAAAATCTGAGGTAAAATGAGTTCTAAAAACTGAGGGATGTATATCATTATGTCATAAGGAAATGAATTTGGGTTTTAGAAATGTGTTCAAAGATGTGATGAATTCAAAGAAGTGAGTGAAGAGTGTATTAATATTCACCATATGCTTTGACAAATGATTTTATTCTTATAATATATTTAAAATAATTTGTTTAACCATAATGTTGAAATTAAATTTTTCGATATTTTATTATAATATATTTTTGTTAAATTTAAATAAAATCGGAAAATGTCTAATTACACGATTAAATAACCTTATAAATGTTACTATTTAATTTTAAATAAAAAGCAAAGAAATTCAGATTTAACCATTATAAATTTACATTTTACTATTCTTAGTTCTTTTATTTAAATACTTTAATAAATAAATTAATAAATACTTTAATAAAAGTATTGATGCAAAAAAAGTGGAGTTTTACTAATAATATGTAATACTTTATCACTAAAGCGGTAACGATTGATAAGTAATTTAAGAACAAAAACGGGAAACAAATTTAACCGAAAAATTACCCCCTTTAAATGATCTGAACCTAGTGAATAAAACTTTCAATATTATATATTATATTATATATTAATATTATATGTTTTGTAATTACAGCACCAATTACAAATGTGGTTTTAAATGAAGAAATTGAAATAATTGAATTAAACGAAAATGCAACCGATTGTAGTATTTGTTTAGAGTCACACCTTAAAACCGATTGTGCGATATTTGACTGTATGCATATGTATTGTAGAAATTGCATTACTGATTATTTAAGTACATTAATTGGTGACGGACAAATTGATTCATTTAAATGTCCGAATCCCGATTGCACTATTGAAGCGTCTGACGATTTAATTAATGAAGTGTTACCCGTGCGTGTACTGCAAAGACTCGAGGAATTACGATTGAGAAAAGCATTTGGCACAATGGATGATGTCGTAAGAAATAATGCTATTTAAATTTATTTAAATTAAATTAAATTTATTAGAGTATTCAATTCATAATTATTCATTTAAAATTATAAATAATACAATAAATATCAAAATATCAAAATATCTTACGATTATTTAATTAATTAAACTCATTTTATGTCATATATAAGCATTTATATAGTAATAATTTGTAAAAAAAATGTTAAAAATTTTAAAAGGCATTTTCTAATAAATAAAATTCATTAATCAATGATGAATATTTTGTTTAGTTTTACTGTCCACTTCCGGAATGTCAAAAACCAGTTCCATGTGAAGTCGATGTTGGATATGGTCAATGTCAATGTGGATATACATTTTGCACATCATGTCTGCAACAATACCACGGAACAATGGATTGTGGACTAACTGATGCTGAAAGATGTCAAATGTTACTTCAATATAAAAATCGTATAGCGGCTGAAGAGGCACATGCTGCGGCTGAAGAGGCACGTGCTGCTGAAGTACGTGCTGCTGAAGTACGTGCTGCTGAAGCACATGCTGCTGAAATACGTGCTGCAGAAGTACGTGCTGCTGAAGCGCGTGCTGCTGAAGCACGTGCTGCTGAAGTACAAAGATTAATAGACATTGAACGTCAAAGACGTAGACAGGAAGACATTGATGCAGAATCATTTATTAAACAAGAGTTTAAACAATGCCCAAAGTGTAAAGTAAACATTGAAGTAATTAAACATTATTAATTATATATTTAATAAATTTTTAATAAATTATATTTTTTTATTTAGAAATATGACGGATGTAATCATATGAAATGCATAAAATGTAAAAGCGATTTTTGTTGGCTCTGTCTTGAGATATTACCCGCTGATTATAAAAAACACTTTCAAAATAAATGTTTACTCTTTCAATATGATTTTCTCGATTAAATTAAAATTGTTATTTACAAATTATTTTTAAAAATGTAATATTTTGCAAAAGAAAATTAATAATAATAATAATAAAGGAGGGTAATATTCTTGGACTATTTTGATATTGGTATCATTGGATAGATGTTGATGAGCTGATTCAAATGATATATGCAACTAATGGTCTATCTCATTCCATTTCCGAGTTATAAGGGAAAAACAACTATTTAATTTTTGTTTATAACTTCCAAACGGGTGAGCGTTTCCAAGAGAATTACACCTCATTCAAATGCTTTCACTCTCCCAGTCACGAACATATATATGAAGCGGGTGTAGTGAACAATTTTTTGAGTTATGCTTCATGAAAACCTATTGGATGGAGAAAATCTGGGGTTGGGTGGGATAGGGGGTATATGGGATTGGGAAAAATTGAGGAGGGGCACTTCTGCTTCCCTTTAGAGGGGGCAGGAGTGTGATCTGGGTAGGGTCTCTCTCGCCCTAAGGCTAGTGGCCTCGGACTAGATGTCCTTATGCCGGAATCTCTCCTCAGTCCAACACCCGTATTAGTTTAAACATTTACATTTAAAAAATTGAATTTAGTAATGGAATTTAATTCTTAATTTATGTACAATTTCATTTTTCAAAGAATATTTTATTAGACACTAAAAGAAATTTTATTACAAATAACAAATAACAAATTATAATCAATTTTTTCTATTGATTGAAATTTTAAAATACAGAATTATTCATTTAGTACTACGTTTTCGTAGAGCTCATTACGGTATTAAATGCTAACAATTGTTTGTGAAAAATGATAAATATAGCTCTTTAGAGGCGCATAATAAATAAAACTTTATATGCTATAAATATTATTTATGCTTCACTGATCCCATCCTAAGCTAACTATTAATATGCAACTATTTTAGATGAAAATTAAACATTACTAAAAAATAGATATTTTAATTTACAAAAAATTTCAATCACAAACTCCGGGGCCTATGATCGAAACTATATCTTAAAATTGTTTAAATAATTAATCGTGAATTTAAATACACATGTTTTATTTTAAAATCATTATAATCAAACATTTGAAAAATATTTATTTGATATTTTTAATCACAATTATTAATTAAAACTTAGTTATTCCAATTAAATAAAGTGCGATTTCGATCATAGACCCCGTGGCTTATGATCGATGTTTTACTGCATATTAGTCTAAATACAATATATGTATACAATATATCCGTAGACCGATACTCTAAATACATTTAATTTTAATGAAAAATTTTACTATATGAAGAGTTAACATTAATAATATATGTGCATAACTGCCGCAGCATGTCTGTGCTCATTACTGTTTCATAAATTAAAACGGTATAAAAATGTATTAAATTGTTATTGTATAACATATGTAATCAACAGTTTTATTTAAATATTTTTATAACAATATCCTGTAATTAAATCCATATTTGCTTTGCATACAGAATATAATATAATATATTGTGATTTAACATTTAACTTTTATTTATAATATTCTTTTTTATAAATTTATTATTAAATACGTGTCTGCATTAAAATGTTATTTTATTGCATACATATTTTATAAACATAAATAAGTTTAACATAATAATGATGTCATGTGTTTTGTATTTATATATTATTATTAATATTAATTTATATAAATATCAATATGTATAAATATGTATTATTGATAAAGAATGTGCAATTACGACGGAGCACTTTATTTTCACACATATATTTGCGCGTGCGATGGAAATACATTGTTGAGATTAGGAATGCACATTGTTTAATTATGTATGCGTACACATTTTAATTTTGATTAATTTTGATTAACAAATAAAAGAATGAGAATTTTTTAAAATTAATTGACTAAAAATAAGATTTTGCAAATCGCTAACAAAAAAATCATATATTGAATACAAAACGCACTTTTTGACTAACCATTTCGTGTGGTAATGGCATCATTTAGGCATAAACTATATATCGTTGTAAAGGTCTTCGCGTGAGGAGTCCAATGATATTATATATGACGTTTGGTGCTTACTTCACACTTAATATTAATTGATAAAGTTATTAAATTTTTTGCAAAAGTTAAAAATTGGGTCACTCTAAAGAATCTTCGACTGATCAGTAACAAATGGGTTCTTAAATCAGTTATTAATAGAAACTGATTTTATACTAAATAAGCTTTAAATTAAATACTATTATTAGTTTGTTATATTTTAATAAATATTTATAAATAATAAGTAAAAGTACTCCCTTGTAGTTGCACATACAGTATTAAAATAATATAATTTAATTATAATGCAATTTATTATATTTTTATTGTTAAAATTTTAATATCATGATAATTTACTTAAAATAATCATGCAGCAATAAACATGAACATAAAATCATTAAATCAGTAAAATCAGTAAATCATTATAATATATATTAAATTATACATAGTAAATACATAGTAAATCATTAAAAAAAATATATTTATTTTTAAATAAAATTATAATAAAAAATTATAAAATTATTATAAAAATTATATAATTTAAAATATTTTGTACGTAAATATACATTCTTATACATATATATGTTGAAAAATAAATATGATGTGAGATTACATAAAATTATTTTGTAACTTTATCCTTTTATTGCCCTTTAGAATCATTAAGTTATATAAATTTTTTTTATCATAATTCTGACTGATAATGTTTATATAAAATGTAATATTAAAGTGAATATTAACACAATGAATTTCTTACAACGAATAGTGCAATGTTTTACTGAAATATTATTATTATTCATTGTATTTTAATGCTCATTTTTGCATCATATTATTTGTGTAAAATCCAATTTAGATATTAGAAATTGTAATACCTTTTTTAAATATAACTAATTAAATTTAAATTCTTAATGTTTATGTAATATTTGTTAATATATACAAATCAGTTCGAATATTATAACACTAATTATTTTCATTGTTACTGATCAATGCGCATAATCGGGTGAGTAATAGCGTTGTGGTTAAATTTAATCATAGTAATTTATTTATTTTATTTACTAAATTTAATATTAAATTTTTTACAAAATTTTATAGTGCCCTCTATGTTTAAATTAAAGGGCAAAGTATCTATCAACGAATTAATTCTCATCAGGCGAGAATTCATACAAAAAAAAGAAATAGACTAACTAATGAAAGAGTTCAGAGATTACAATTTAAAATTTTTAGATGATAACTTTTCAATTAATGAATATGAATTTAACTATGAAAACAGTATTTTAGACTTAGGAGAGCCTAATGCTTTTGATCACGACTAAATATATGCTTTTATTTTACTGAAATAAATAAATAATTAAATTTGAATATATTAAATTAATTATTAAAATTAATCAAGAAAATATATTTAATAAATTTAACAACGCTAGTGAGTAATAAACGCAAAATTATTTTTCAAAATTTATTTATTTTTTAAAATGCCTTGTAATTCTAATTATCCATACTCAAACTCACTAATTTAACTTAATCCATTTATTGATTTTACAATTACATTAATAATAGTTAATTAAATTAAATTAATTTTTAAAGTAGATAATTTAGAATTTGACACACAATTTATTTTATCAGCAACAATGCACAAATGTCATCAGCATAACATTGTTGACACACTATTCGGGTGACACAAATGTGTTTAGAAGTATTAGTTATGTTGTTATTTAGTATTAAATATTTACATGTAATTTACAATAAAATTTTGCTAAAAAGTATAACTTTTTAAATCATTGTTTTATTTTTTTAAAATTATTATTGTTAAGCATATTACTATTAACTACAATTACTTTTAACTATAATTAAATGTTTTTTGAACGTTTAGAATACTGTCAAACAATTTAATACAAACTTTACCTATTAAAATAAAATTAATATTTTAATATTAAAATGGATGAGGATCAATTCAGAGCATTGGAGGCATTAATCGAGAAAAAAATAAATAAAGCATTGTCAAATAAAAACAACAATACACTCAATATTAGAAGTAATACAAAATCAAAAGATATGTCCATTATTTAAGGCAATAATAAATTTTTTATTTATAAAATGTTATTATTTTAATTATTCAATAAATTTAGCTCAAAGTAATCATTTACAAACCATTGTCACTCAAGAAGATGATGATAATGATGATGATGATGAACATTCACAAGAATTATCACAATACATAAATTCGGTCATTGACAGAAAATTAAAAGAAGCATTAGAAAAAAATGAAAATAAAAAAGATGAACGATTGGAATTTGAATTAAACCATGAATATAAAAATGATGAGGATTTAGAGCTACAATTAGCAATTGCAATTTCTGCAGCAGAAAGCGAAAACAATGGACAAAACCAACAAATTAAAGGCAAGTATCTAATTATATTAAATTTCAATACATAATCTTTAATTAATAAAGGACACCTCTGGATAACAATGTTAAAAAGACCTTTTGGTCTATCGACTTGAAACTTTTAAGATATTGAGAAGAGGTCAA